>JAYJME010003513.1:0-12011 GCA_036873775.1 Costaria costata | reverse complement strand
CCCACGCAGCTTGCAAAGTTGAGATTCGACGAAATCCTCGATCTCACAGCTGACGTTTTTTTCTTTTATAATATAATTACGTATCACATTCCTTTGAAAGCTCTTCACAACGGCATTCTACGAGCGTTTCGAGTCATGCTTTGAACGCTCCTAGCCAAACATTCAATTTATCGCCATCTTAAGTGGTACCTGGTTGGCCATCTTCGGTGGTACCTGGTTGGTTTGAGGGGGGGTGACGTTTCGTTCAAGGCCTTCCCCGCCTTGTTATGCTGTACGCAAAGGTATCCCAAACTATTATGCACAGCGTGAGTTAGCAACAAGTACCACTAAAATTACTCGGCAGTGTTAATGCTTATTGGGCTCGTGTGCGACGCAAACTTGAGTGATAGTACCGCGGGGGAAATTAGAGGAACATCGGACATCGTGGATTGTCCAGAATGACACCGAGGAAGAACACAAACCTTCCTCGAGTTGAGCTGGGAAGTAAACTTGACGACTAAAACAAATATTCGTGTGGCCAGCGGACGGTGTTTGTGGAGCCTTGTGAACAGCCCCTATCTTCATGTATTGGGTTTGGCTTGATGCTTTGCCTGAAAAAGAGGTATATGGGACAACATGCTAAGGTGCGTAACGCCACGGCGCGACTCTTCGGAAGACCCATGCTACGATGGTTGAGGTGTTGTTCCATGATGTTTTTTCTGGGGCTCTTAAGTTTAAGAGCTCCGTATCACACCCGATAACAGTTTTTGAGTAAACTGGAGGGGCAGACCGATGAGAAAACGCATGGACTAGGCATTGAAAAAACTCATATTGCTAAACGAGAATGACATACGGACGAGTTTGGGTTAAGTAACCCCATTATTCAGAAACAAAAAAGCCAAAAAGTGCAACCTCTATCGTAGCACGCGTCGTCGGTGAGGACCTACACAATGTCAAAATCCCATTTCGATCCGGGGTTTGCAGTGTGGGAGTAGACTAGCCGTCGAGTTCTGGAGCCTGCTGCCACCACCCGTCTGCACTATGGTCAACAGGTAAGCCAAAGGTCGGCAAGAAATACCCATTTAAAACTCGCCAGGACGAGACAACATGATGGAGTTGGTCAGCGACACGGAACGAGAAGTGTCGATGTTTACCCACTCGTGATGTTTGGTCTAAACATCGCCTCCCACGGTGATATCCTGCAAGAAAGTACAAAGAAAGTGCAGAAGTCTACCTCACAAGCGGTTCTTAGTACTAATAGTACCTATTATTACGTTTATATACAGGTTGGGTTAGGCGTCGGTTGGAAACGACGCCATACAGCACACCAATCACTGCGTGAGCTGGACAACCAGGGTACCGCCTGATTATGTTCTCTTTGGCAGCCACCAGGGGTGGTCGTCGCGTTAAATATTCTTGTCGGGTTGGAGAGCTTTAACCCCGCACATGGGGGGTGATCGAAGCACGTAGTGTTATCTGGTAAGGCTCCCACGGGGCAGTTACACATTAAACCCATTGCTGTCTTCGGACGTGGCCCATACAGAAAAAAACTCAACTCATCGGAGGTTGTCATCCGTATGTAAGAACATACTGGTAAGCACAAAGTGCCGAAGTCCGCTTGTGGTTCTTAGTAGGATGCAGCTCATCCTTCATGTGACTCGCCGAACACCTCACGGCGCCCCGCGCTTGGTGCAAGAAATGTCTGCGCGGTTGGTGAAATCCCGACGTGCTCCGTCCCTGGACTGTAGGGATTCGAGGGTCTATATAGTCATACGACTACGGCCACGCACGAATTGAGTACACCCCCCACAGTGATATCTGCCGTGGTATATGGCTACAACCCGTTGGCGATATGACGCCCAGGTATCGGCATGTATGTCTGCGTGGTACTGGCGTACTTTGGTTTCTCGGCTGTTCTCGTTTGGTGCGAGAAGTAGCCATTTTTTCACCCATCAGACGAGAGTGTGTTTCGAATACCGACTAACAACAACTGAATATACACCCGTGCATACGATGAGTGCTGGGTGACCTAGTCTGTCGAATGGACGACCGACTCTCCACCCCACTGCTGCACCCTAGTATGGAAAGGTAACCTTCGAAGCACTTCGAAGTATGTGAATATACCTGCACTCGCACCTTTGCACCATGAACGTTGTTGCGCGATCTATGCTTATAAGTACCAGTTAGGGGGCCTCCTGGACTCTAGTAAATCAGCGCGTGTACCCGATGGTCTTATAAGCGTGCCGCAAAGTACATTGGACAGATATATCAAGCTCCTGTCGTACACATATTGGTTCACGATAACCCTAACCCAATTTAACCCCACTTCCCACTCACTGTAGAGCGGAGGGTTGGGTGAACACTCGAACACAAGAAGGCGCATCGCGTATGCAGGCGGTGCAATCTATGATACGAGACGTCTGTGCGATACTGATGACCCATGCTACGATGTGATAGAGGTGTTGTTCCATGATGTGTTTTCTGAGGCTCTTAACTTTTGGAGCTTCGAATCACACCCAAAAGCAGTTGTTGAGTAAACTGGAAGGGCAGACCGATGAGAAACCCCATGGACTAGGGATAAAAAAAAACATATTGCTAAACAAGAATGACGTTCCGGCGATTAAGGGTTAAGGAGTCCTAAGGAGTCCCGTCATTCAGAAACAAAAATGCCAAAAAGTGCAACCTCTATCGTAGCACGCGTCTGATGCAGTTTTCTGAACAATCGAACAGTTAAATTCCCCTTTGTAACGATAGCCGTTTGCGCGTGTTGAACGCACCGAATTGCCTGGTATATTTCTCCAGTCGCCTTCAAAAGTCAACCTTGCAATACAAGAAAGAAAAAGAATGCTGCAATCCGTTTGTTCTGATTGAATCCCCGTGTTTTACTTGTACCTCCGCCATGTATTTACCGGTTAAGCCAGGGGCGTCCCGAACAGGTTTTTTTCGACACCTAACTATCTAAAATGGTCAAAATAGAAACAAAATCGGAGCACTGTGATTGCTGGACGATTTAGCACAAAACAAGTTTGTTTTTCTGAAATTTTCCAAAAGGCAATCACTTGGTTTTAAAGACCCCCCCTCCTAGCCTCAGGAGGGGAGGGGTGTTTCAAACCAAGTGTTTGCTTGTTGAAAAAAATCAGAAAAAAACTTGTTTTGTGCTAAATCGCCCAGCGATCACAGTGCTCCAATTTTTTTTTCCGTTCTGACCATTTTAGATAGTTAGGTGTCGACAAAAAACTGTCTGGACGCCCTCGGTTCAGCCGATAAACTCCGGTGTGTGCGGCAAGCGGATACCGATTTGGATGAATGCGGAAGCCTATTGTTTCTCACAAAAAAGCCGTTACCCATACCTATACCTCTGAAACCAGCAGGAAATGGGGCCAGCAATGCTGAACCCCCCAGCTAGATGGATGAACCTTTTTATCTTGCTTAGGTGACTAAAGGCAAATCGATATTCCACATGTTCGCCATAGTCGGCGACGTTTTCTGTCTCTGTGTCGGCAACATGTTTCTTGTTGAGTAGAATCATGCATGCCTAGATAATAGCCCAGACCCCACATGGCCCCTCGAAAGCAAGAAATCAACCCATATGCCAAAATACGAAGTAAAGAGCGGGCAACTTGTCACGTCTACAATAATAGCAACATGAATCCTGGAAGAAACCTAACCAGAAACCAAACACCAAAACAAAACAACTCTCGTATTATACAAAAACAACATAATTCAGTTCATTTTTTACAAGCTGTGCCTCCATAACGTAATTTACAAGTCTACACAAAATACCCAAATATTACAAAACAGGTCCGATAGCATACATCATCCTGTTCAAAGCTTAGGAAACACGCGAAATGAGCGAATGCGAGAACATCGCCATCCTCAACAGCACTCAACCCCCCCGGGACGGTGAGATGCGTCTGAGGACGCACATCGGCTGGCTGCCCGCTCAACCATTCGGGGTCGGACGTGTCAAAGCGCTTTCATTATATGGGGACCTAGGGAAGGTATTTTATCAGATTATTTGTTGACCCGGGGCAGCTCGTTTTGTTAATTAAATACATTATGATGGTGGACAGTGAGGATATGACTCACGATTCCAAGCACCGGCATTCTGCCGTCGAAGCGATTTCCCTGGGCCCCTTGTATAATATCGACCTTCTACCTACTCAAAATACGCCTAATATTCCAGAACTTGGAACCACGTGGCGATATGATTATGTGACTCGTCCGACCTCGTATACTTAATATGTCTCTTATACTTCGTATAATATGTCTTCAACAATAGCCCGCCGTTCTGCGTTCTCGGTTATGAGTTATGAGGCATAATTCGGGTAGGGAATTAGTTAGTCTTTTACCAGTAGCCCAGGGACGATAGTGATCCCTCAACACCACGGTTTGGGGTTTCCGCTGATTTGGAAGGCGCTTTTCTTGGGGGATGAAATAGTATCCTCCACGGGGGTAGAGACGCATTTTTCGGTACTTGCGTATAAAAAAACACTGTCTTTTAGTATGGGTCGGATCGACGGATCGGCAATTAATTTCGTAGTATAGAGGCCTGAGAAAATCGTGACGTTGACCAATCACATGCCACCAAAACAACCAAAATCGTGACACTTTCCTATGTTCTGCCGAACGCACCAGCGTGCAAGGAGCGCCTAGACAGTATGAAAGCTCGATGGAGGAAGCATCTGACGATTCCAAAGTCAAACCCGAGGCCGGGGACACTAACGAATTTGGTGGATTCGGTGGATGGTCAATTGAAGAAGAAGCTGCGGGGGCAAGGTTGGAGGCGGCTACAAGAGAAAAAAGAGACAAAGAACAAGCGACCAGAGATGGATAGGAAGGACAGGAAAAGGTCGAGGTGGAGACAGCGGGGTGCGAGAAGGTGCTGTAGGACACCAAAACTGGCAAGCAAGGACGCCACAAGTGAGTAGATGAAGAGCGTGCATTGATCAGTGGCATTATCGGGATTGAATGGCGGGCGTACCAGCAGGTCAACAACATACTACATCATCATATTGTGCTCTCAACGACGCTGGGTATGATCCAAGTGCTTAAATATAAGGACCGATTGATCTAATATGAATAACAAAACGTAACTTATATTTCCGCCCAGAGCGGTACAGAGTACCAGCTACCAGTCCGTGCGTAGTTCCCGCAGCTACCAGTCTAGGGTCTACGGATGGCACACAATAGGTCCATTCGGCAGCAGTAGACCTACCTGAAGATTCCTTCCCTTGCCTCGGCGTTACCCCTTTATGTCCAACCCAGCACGAGTATACTGATGGAGTCCAATATACCTATCAACCAGCTACACGAGTACTCGTATCATCACACCGTCCGTACCTACCCTCGTAGTAGTCTAGGGTCTGCGGATGGCACTCAAGAGGGCCACTCATTAGCAGTAGACATGCCTGTAGACGCCTTCGCTTCGCTTGGCGTTACTCGCTTCTCTCCAACCCAGTACGAGTTTACTGATGCAGTCCAATATACCGACCTGCTCATCATGCAGCTGTTCGGCAGCAGTTTGTCGTGTCCACAGTGCAACGTCCAAACCCCAGACTGAACGCATGAAATTGTTCGCGTCCTCTGTCCCACTCGAACTCGTTGCAGTTCGATTATGAGCGAAGGAAGGGCATACAGTCCATCAGAGATAAGGCGAATGACGAGCTGAAAGACCTGCAGAGCGGGATCCCTCCCGGTGAGCGGACGCGTCAACCACAACCAGCAGCGGACGAATTGCGAAATGTTGGAGCGAGTATGTTCGCCCACCATCTGGCTGGCCCTACGACTGTAACTCGGCCTCGTACTATTATATTACTACTGCTGTATTGCTGTCGGAAACAATTTGTTGGACGGTGCACCTCTGTAGAAGGACAAGAAGACACACTCGAAAGTACGAACCCTGTACAGGATAGCGAGGCGCCCAGGCCAATGGGTTAGGGTGCACGCTGAGGTCGGCGAGTTGACGCCGACACTGATTGCTTGCCTCCGTTCTCAGGTGATCAGCAAGGGGTGGACGCCAGGTCGGCGAGTAGCAGGTCACTGGTGGATGCTCGGCACTATTAATAGACATATCTGCAAGCTCTGCCACCTTGACCATGGCAAGTTAAAGGTGGGTGGATTCGTGCTGGTATGCTGTATGATTGTTTTCTTTTTCTGTTTTGTGTGATGCGGTCGCTTCGGTGTCCTGTTGCCAGTCGTACAACGTATGTATCTGATATGTACGTACGTACAGGTACGTATGCTAATTTCTTTGTTGTCTTTTTTCACCTGAGGTGAGGTGTACGATTTGCTTGAGTATGAGTATTATTCCTGCTTTTTTTCTATCTTTCGCGAGGTATTCTTCCATTCCAGAGTTATTGGAGCCTGTCCTGTGACCGCGGACTTGGTTTTAGCGATGAGTTAATGTGAGAACAACAAGAACAACCACAGCAACATGATGCCTCGTATCATTGGCGCAACTATGATCATGCATTGAATACCACAAGACCGTTATGTACATGCTTAATAATATCGGGTTTGTGTAAAAAACGTGCAAGTAATATATATAGAGGTCTGGGTTTCAGGGTGCAGGCCCGTGTGCAGGAGTGGAAGGGCGAGGAGGCCGAGAAGCAACAGCGAGTCACCCAATTGAAGGACCACTCCTAAAAGTTCACGTCGTACGACCCGGACGTTACGCAGTTGTACAGCGAACGGTTCCCATGGATGGGAGCGAGGAATTTGGTGGTCGCATGCACTAACAAGACGGCCATGACGCTTGAACTGACAATCTTGTTTAAGAGCTTGATTACTACAGGCAGATTTCCCCGAGAAATACGATCATCCGTGTACAATACCGAGTATGAAGCGCAATCATCGTGTTATTTTAAGGGCTGACGGCGCACGCCTCGCACGTTGTCTGTGCACCATAAATCAGGATGCAACTGCTTTGCAATAACACGTACTGCCATGCCTCAGCGCCTTTTGCATTTTTTACTTGTCAAATTGGCGCGGTTCTGTCAGAAATGAAAGCATCCGAGGCTGATAAGTGGCAAGTCAAGTTCCCAACATAAAATATGTGTCCGTGCCAGAAAAGACCTGGTAACCGGCATGCAGCCGTGGGGTAATTACTGTTTCGCATCCGCTACCAGTCGAACTTTCACCGCGAAACGTTGATCTTGTCCAGGTTTTGCTGGACACCGCCAGACTGTCGTAGACCGTGACCCTCGGGTGCGGAATAGGCTGCGCACTTCGCACTGTGTGCTTTTGTGAAGACTCTCCGAGACGATCACCTCGTCTGCTGATCTGGTAGCGGCATCTCCAGCACGCTCAGTGGTGATGAGGTGGGGGGGGGCGCATGTCTGCTCTTGATGGCCCCGACAGGTGAATACTTCGCACTCATGCTTGAACTGAATTCAAAAATAAGGTTGCGAAGGCTCAGCTCGGTTACGAGCTGGGCCAGCCATACAGATGTTGAAACGTCGGATTGCCCATGCCCCCATCAATTTTACGACCTTGGACTTGTTTTTTTTTACACGGTGTAGTTCATGCACCATTAAATAATCAACGTGTTGCATGCATGTCGGCCCTCTAGACTTTTTTTTTTCGAGAGAGAGATATGTAACCCGAAAATATACAAAAGACCGTGATAACACAAAACAAAACACAGAGGTCCGATACTCATTACCTTCGAACGTACGATTTAAATACGGGGAAAAAAAAAGGAGTGTAAAATTCTTTTTAGCGGGGCCTTGCGGAAATTCTATTGTTTTTGTAATTACTTGTATTTATATATGGAATCGAGTTTTTGTAATATGTCTAGGTGGGTGGCGAATGTGACATCGAAACTTACACCGATATTTTCCTTGTCTCTTCAGGACCGTCTCCACCAAAGGTCATCTTGTTCGAAAACGACCATTTTCATACGAATTTGGTTTATAAGTTTGTATTTTTTTGTTGTCGAGGGTATATCTCGGCGAGATCGAGTCGGGAAAAAAATGGTTAAAATTTCCTGTGTAACCTTTTTATTTTTGCACTAACAGTGGTGTGTCAGGGTTAGTGCTTCCGTTTTTTTTGCGTCATTCCCAGTGGTTTACGGCATACTTCGTATCACTCTAAGAAGCTTTCTGCATTTTTTGGCTGGCCCAGCTTGGAGTGACGTCAAGTGCTTGTTACATCATCCTGGCTGTCGCGATCAGTTCCCTCACATCACTGCCCATGTTTGCGACGCGGCGTTCTTTTGCTTGGACCAGTTGCGAAGAAGTTTGTCGGGGGCGCTGCCAAGGATGTGGCTGTATGGTCGCAGTACCGAAGCAAGGACAAGGCCTACCTTCAACTCGTGGAGAGACTTCGAAGCGGCTCGTACCAACCTTGCGACGATGTCGCCACCATGGTACCACCTCACGCGCTCCCACCCCTGCCGCAGAACGGGGCTAGCACCAGCGATGACGGGAGGGTGGCTGCAGGGCCTCTTGTTGTACCTTACGCGGCAGGCGTGTTCTGTTCGTGTGGCAGCACGACTGCAAGCATGTGTTCCTTGTGTGGCAGGGGGGGGAGGTGTGGCATCTGCACAAACTTGAGGTGGAGCGGCTGGGGATGCCACAACGGGGGGTGGTGCTGAAGGGGACGCAGGCCAGGTGTCTTACGCGCAAGCAACGTCTGCTGCTGTTGCTGCTGCTAATCTACAGCCAACCTCGACGGATGGCTTCGTTGGCGACGCTGGCCAACGCCGAGGGGCGCGTTTGGGGGGAGTTGCACGGGGCGTTTAGGGAGTTGCCGGATCGGGTGTAAGCCGGTTGGCACCTGGTGTAGGGCGGAAGCCACCGGTTGTTGGAGGAGTGATACCTGGTGTCGGATCGGCGGGTATGAGCCAGATGGATCAGGGTTCAGCGGGGGGTGCACTTGTTGTGCGGGGGGTGGCCCCGGTTGTTGGGAGTGCGACCTGTGGTGTCGGATCGGCGCATGTGGGCCGAGTAATACAGGGCGCATGGGGAAGCACCTGGTGTTGGGGGACTCTTACTGGGGTTTATAGCGGTGACAACATTTTTGTAGGATTAGGAAAGGATACGTGGGTGGGTGTGTTGGTGGGTGCGTGGGTGTGTGGGTAGTGGGTAGCCGTGCGACCTATGTTTCAGCCGTGACCGAATTATACCGGCCCCGCTAACGTAGCAGGGGTCGTACCACCACTACTAATGGTTAATGACTAGCACTATTAATATATGTATTAATATAGACGTGTATCATATCATATCATATCATACGTATAGATACCCCTCGGGTATATTTTACCAGGTAGTTGGGGTAGTTTAGGTTTTCTGCGGTACATGGATCAGCTCCTCGGTTATGTCTCTATGCCTGGAGGGAGGGCGGTTGGAAATGTCTCGTACAACTCCTCGACGACAACTCTTGGTATTATATTGTATACTGGTATACTCTGTACTCGCAACAAATGATATTTTTTCACTTACCCGAGAGTTTATTTTTCATATAGGGGTACACACTACCCGACGTTTAGACTGGCTTTCGTCCAATACGCGAACACCTTGCTACCACCCTCGACGAAAAGTTAAGGAACGCTTGGTATCCAATTTAATACGATAAAGGTCCCTATATTCTCGTCCAGAGGGATACCAGGTAACACACTCGCTGCTGGTAAACTACTGTACATATGACAGGACGCAGTAGTATCAATAGTATTGTTACATACTAGGGTGTGCATGGTGGTGGTTAAAGACACAGACGCCAAAATGCGAGGCCAGGGCCAACAGACGAGCACGCAGCACCAAGGACACGAGCACAAGGACACGAGCATACGAGGTTAAATAATGAAGATTAGCGCAACCCCGTATCCAAAACACCTTATCAAGTCTTAGAGTTTTTTTTTTTTTTTTCTTTTTTTTCCAGGCCCCACTATTGAAAAATTGCCGGCCAGAGCCCCTCATCAGCAGATGTCCTCAATGCTCTGTGGAATAATAACACTGTTTCTCTACGAAGTCTGAAGTTCGGAAGAAAGTGGGTATCACCAGGGACTATTACGAGGGACCATAGTTAATAGGACCTACTGTAGACACAATAGGACCTACTGTAGACACCAAAACCTACACATTTCCCTATTTTTGCCAACAATATTTGGTCCATAGTTAATAGGACCTACTGTGGACACAATAGAACTTACTGTAGACACCAAGCCCTACATATTTCCCTATTTTTGCTAACAAGATTTGGTCCTATTAACTATGTACCTCCGTAATAGCTTAATAGGCAGGCCTGCAGGGGGATACCCTTTGTCTCTTAACCCAGTACTCTTACACACAGCAGTATTGTCCCCTGCCCCGGTCTTGGCGTCGATTCCTACGAGTCGTATACAGTGGTGGTAATCTCGGCCGTGTACAGTTCAGTATATTTTAGGTGTGTTTTGTGGTTCAACCGCGATCTCCAACCGTGTCCCGTCAACATTCGTCTCAGTACAAAACAGTCTTACACGCTTCCTGGGTGGATTCGTGTATTACGCGGTACCGGTCATCGTCTTAATACTGAACGCTCTTCAAACAATAAAATACTCTGTGTGTGTTCACGATATCTGGCCGCGCCAAAAATATTCTGCAGATGATGGTATATGGCCAGAGTCTTTATCGTGCGTTGATTTCGTGGGGCACATGGCGGCGTTACGCGAGCGATTGTTCAAGCGTTTCCGAAATACTGTCTTGCAACAAACACAACTCTTCCCGTAGGCGCTATCAACCACCAGCCACTGTCATCGCTGTCAAGGTCTTGGATTCGCTTCATTGGGCGAATGGCGTCATCCGTAGAGCCTCTTGTAAACATACGAAGAATGAGTTAAGCAACAATCAGCCCTGAGTGCTTGCTTAGTGGGTACGGGGTGTCATACCAGGTACGAAGTAGCACAAAAATAATAGGGCTTGTCTGGCTGAGTAAGTTGTTGTTTTGAGACACACCACAACCATTGAGTGAGCTAGCAGTCAGCGCTGCCTGTATTAATAGCTCAGTAGCTCAGTCGTTGTGGTGTATCTACCCGCCCCACCCCCGTCGCATGCCGACTGCCAGCTCTCGGTGGTTATGGTGTACCAGGTATACCTCTAACACTTACCACCCCCCCCCCCCCCGAGCGCGTGCTTACTGGCTAACTGAGTGGTTTGGTATTCCTGTCTAACACCAGTTTGTGTACTCTTACTGTATAAATGAATGCCGGAGTTAGGTAACAGCCAGCCCTGACTGCGTGCTTAGTGGGTACAGTATGACATGTATCGAAGGAAGCAGCACAACAATAACAGAGCCTATCCGGTTGCATGAATTTGTGTTAGAGACACACTATAACCACTGGGTGTGAGGTAGCAGTCAGTGCTGACTGCTATATACGGTAGCTCAGTCGCTTAGTGGCTATGAGTGTATCTCATTTATGAGTCTAATTTCAAGTAATTTGTCCCGAAAACACGTGTGCGGTCCTAAAGGGGTTAATCGTATAATATATACACGTGCGATATACAGAAAACCACAAGACTTTAAGTGCTCTAATTCCGCGAAGCAAGCAGGTCACATTCCAATGCCCACCGGCAGCCCCTACCAAGGTCTTTTTTGGGCTCCGCTACTGAGCGGGCGGCGTACGCCGCAAACGTTTGTAGTGTGTTATATATACCTGCTATTAATAAGAAGATATTGCACCTTATTTCGTCCATTTCAAGGCAATTCCAGTTTTCTTTCTAGTGTTTTCGGTCCTCATCTATCCATCCAACACATAGCGAGCACATAGCGCCCCCCTCTACGGTACCCAGATGCAAGCCCGGTGGTGGCGTTTTGCGTTAATTCGCTAATTATAATCCTGACCCCGAACGTGTCACGCCGTTCCACTGCCCACAAATACCACAAGGCCTTGGTCTCGCTTCAACGAGCTGGCGTCGTAAGACGCAAAAACTCTTGTGTACATATAATACCTGGTATCTGTGACGGACAGGGTGTTCTTATCTATCGTAGATCTCGAGACACGCATGAACGAATGGAGACATCAGCATGAAAGAGCCACAGGTCTAGATCTTGTG
>JAYJME010003512.1:0-12012 GCA_036873775.1 Costaria costata | reverse complement strand
CACGGGCATCCCGATTGGGCATTGCTGCTTGACCGCTGCTGCCTAAAAAAAAAGACGCGCGATACTGCATCTTTGTATCGTGTCACCTGCTTAAGCTAAGCCCCTAAGCAATACTATTATATTAACCCCCCCCAAAGAGCACTGGAACGAGCCGAGCGGAATATTATTTGCCAGAATAATTGCTGCTGATTGGTTATGGAAACCGAATACCTGTACTAGATTCCATGCGTTCCAGGCTTCCTAAAAAATAAGAACATGCGATGCACACCCCGGTATGGTGGCATGTTCAGAAGGTTACCGCTCGTACTGATTCGGCGGCTGGTAAAACCCAGGATTCTGCTGGACCCAAACCCAATGTTTTACCTTGGAACGGAACGATAGATCGCGAAAAGTCTTGTTCCGTTCACTTCGTTCTTACAAGCTAGAATAGGGTTAAGGCACGCCCTCATACCAGGTATACTTCGAATACCTGGTACGTACAAGATATATTTGCAACGAACCGGACTGCACGTTGCGACACAGGGTTCTAACTTACCCACCCGCCCCGCGGATGGTCAACGGCATTATCAACGGCTCTATTTCGTGTAGAGGCACAGGGATGTGGCGCGACCCGTGCGACGTGGCTTACGGGCCAATCATCGGGTGTCGTTGCAGCTGATTGATGGTATGATATAAAGTTGTTCGTCGTTCGGTGATCCAAATTTAAAATTATTATCGTATGAAGTCTACTTAATAGTAGTCTATTATTGCACACATATTTTTATAAGTTGAGTCTCTCATGAGCTTTTGCACTCCCCCCCCCCGTCTTGCGTGGGGGAGTCCGCCAAGCCGGTTCGTCGCCGTCTACTCCTCTTGCCTCTCGCCCCCCTCAAGTTTGCGTGCTCTATATGTATTGTCAGACGAGAGCGTTTCCGAAAACATGTACCTGGGTATTATACGGTACATGTCACCACATGTCACATGTTCACCCTACGTACATATGTAGGTATACCGGTCATATCATACCCGCCGTTGTTGGGTGGAGGTGTCGGACCAGCGTTGCAACAACTCCTCTTCCATGCTGGCCAGGCGATCCTCGCACCAGCTCAGCGCTTCCTCTAGGTCTTCCCTTGCCTGGTACAACGCACCCAGATTGTCTGCGTTGTTGTCTGCAGCGCCTACATCTCTTCTCTTTGGGCTTGCGGATTTCGCGGCTCGCCTCGCTAACAGACCTTTTCTGCGTCTGTCGATGCTTGGTTTTGGTGGTGGTGGTGGTGCTGCTGCTGGGGACTGTGGTTTGTTCTCGGTCGTGCGTTCTCGGAGGTGGACATCATCGGAGGCGGGGCCAGCAGGGACTAGGCCGGCCGGTTGCACAGAGACGACGATGGGTCTCATAGAGGTACCCTCCATCTACTCTCGGATCTCGTGCAGCAATCGACGTCGATACCTCGCAAAATATGCTCGAAGATATCGAATCAGCAAAATTCGTATTTTTGGCGTTCCACTAAAATTGGAAGCATGTCTGAAGGTGCAAAGGGGGGACGGTACTGCGGCAGGAGGTGCTGAGGTTCGCGCACGTTGCTCGCACCACCGTCTTCCTTCTGGGACAAGTGGGTGGCTCCGTACGAGGTGTGCCGTAGACCGCGCGGGCTGAGGAACCAGAGAGGGGAAGCCATAGTGCTAGAGGCAGGAGTCCGGTGCGAGGCGGCTCGATCGCGGACACGAGGCAAAGGTGATGATGGTGCCGTCCGTGTATATGTGGCACTCATGGTTGTTTGGTTGCACTATGGTCCTGACACCAACGAGCACAACAACAGAACAGCAACAGTAGTAGCTCTCTCGTCGTTTCCACGCGGCGAGTCGAGCGGAAGCGTCCAGGGAGACAAGAAGTCTCAGCAACCGGTTCGTCCGTCGGGCCTGGTAGGAAAGCTAGCTCTCGACAGGACCACTGCTGCGTGCTTCGCCGCTCATGTGGCGCTCCTCTGCTTGACGAGACTGGATTGTCCCTCGTATATATCTGTGTACTGAAATGCCAAGAAATACCTTTCAACTCGCGATTCCTGTGGTACCATTTTGGAACCAACACGTGTATATCATACGTAGTCTATCATAGCATCATAGCGGCATACATACCTGGTATGCATAGCGACAGCGACCTAAACAATTGCGAGTTCAGTGTTATCGGCAGTCTACTCGCAGTGTCAGCGAGCAGAAGCGCGAGTAGTGTGTGTTGCTGGCTCGCAAACTCAGCTTTAGTTCGGACACTTGACGAAACCCAGCAACCCTGGCTGACACGTGCGGCCGTTGCTCTACGTCAAAGCATACTGCTTGCTGTATGTACGTCAAAGATGTCAGGAGAACGGCCAGTCAAGCGAAAACGTACACGGTCAAGGGTGCAAAAACCGAGCGTTCCCCACTAACATCAAGTATTTTGGCGTCAGTCCAGGTAAACTATTGGAAAGTTGCCGTCCGTCAACGGATGGACGCGCCGTCTCCTGACATCCTTGCTGTACGTACGTGGGATACCGCGGTTTGACGCCTTGACTGACCGCCCGCCTGCACTACAACTACTATTAATATTAAACCAGTATTTAATACTGGTATGTACCAGTATCATATTATACATGTATTAAGTATTAACCCATTGGGACCAAGGTGTAGCAGATGCAAATCGACAAGCAGTGGGAATGCTGAACCCTCTGCGCGATAAAAACTGAAGGCTCGTACCGCCGTAGTGGGGAGGGGGGAGAAGAGCCTGCTTAGTGACCCCGGATCTGAGTTACTGCTATTAAATGGGAGGGAGCTGGAGTTTAATAGAAGAGCGAAGATAATAAATGGGAAGGATAAAAAGGAAAAAAAGAAGACGAAAGCTATGCCAAATGCGGGTCTCATCAGTCCTAACCGTCAAGTAGGAGTGCGAAGCAGTACGACTACGTCAGCATCATGCGGGCGTAGGTGTCGTAGGCGTCCTTGCACCGTACCTGGTGTATAGCTCGGGGACACCGTCTTACCTCGGCAGCAGCCCGGACTGCGTCTTGGACACCGATACAACTGCTGTAGTAATCGTCATCTATTTACGGGGGACCATAGTAATGAGGTCCTCCCATAGACACAAAAATCTACATTTTCCCCTATTTGTACCAACCATATTTGGTCCTCATTTCTATGGTCTAGTCCCCCGTAATGTGTTGTTTCGACATATTTTTCTCTGAAGTCCCAAAGGCCAAAGGGGTTGCTATACCCCCTTTAGCACTTAGCACTATTAATATCATACGAGTACACACGCACGTTTTTTTTCCTTGGACAATTTATTTAGAATTAGGGTGTGGAATCATATTTTGCCAGCCGTTAAAAGGGTTACGGCCAAATAGAGGTCTTGACGCACCCAAAAAGACCGGTCCCGTTCTCGTCTTCTCGTCTAATAGCACACTTGTATTACGGGCTCTGGAGTCTTCATGTATGTTCGTCTCATTATCCCCCTGAAGTCCCGACAGTATTACGTACAGCAACCTTGACCTTGCTACTTGCCCTCCGTCTACTGCTGTCGTCACCCGCCATATACCCGTCCGCCGCGTCCTCCAACCGCACAGCGCAGCTACCGCAGGATGGGCGCGACTTCGTGCGCCGCCCTCGCAGCAAGCGTGGCGGCTCTGGTGCTCTCCACAGCCCAAGGCTTCGTGCTCCCGGCTCTGTCGTTGTCGTCAAACCCAGCGATAGCCAGCCGACACTACTCCTCCCCTTCCTGCTCCTCCCCCCCCCCCTCCTTCCCGGGCACCGCTTCGAGACCAACAGCAGCAGCAGTCTCGGCGTTTCTAGGGAGCGGGGAGTTGTTGCACCGCCCGGTTTCGAGCCGTCGGGGCACACCATCATCATCAGCAGCGGCAGCAGCAGCGGCACGTTTCGCCGCCGGCGACCGAAGAGCACTACTCCGATGCGGGGGCGCCTGCGGTCCCACGACCATGCGCATGGGGACGGGTTTCCTAGCTCCCGGAGGCGGTAGGAAGCTGGCGGTGGTGGCGATGGCGAACGCTGCGGCGTTCGCTACCGTGGGAGGGGGGGTGCTGGCGGGGGGGCTTCACGCGGTGTCCGGGCCGGACCACCTCGCTGCGCTCCTCCCGCGCATCATGGGGCAGAAGTGGCATAACTCGATGCGCATCGGGGCTACGTGGGGGCTCGGGCATGGGTTCAGCGCCATGGTGATCGGCCTGGCGGTGAGTGAGGGGTGTGGATACAGTAGGGGTCCTTCAGTAAGGCGATCTGAGTGAGGCGGTATGCCGATATAAGGCGGTAAAAGTCGCTTGACGCGAATGGGGAATTGCACTCATATCCTGGGGTGAATAAGGCGGCCTCCCCCAATAAGGCTGTCGTGTTGCTCTTGCACACCATCGCCTTATTGCTGGGGGACCACTACTGATAGATGTAGACGCTAGTGGATGGGTAGACAGGGAGATGGATAGACGATGGACGGATGGATGGATAGACGGACGGGTAGGGAGATGGGCTGCAGGCAGATTGTATAGCTAACAGTAGGCAGACAGGCAGATAGATAAGGCAGATAGACAGGCATCTATGCAGACTAATGCTAATGTACAAGTCAAACAAACAGGCAGACATATAATACTGACAGGCAGTAATGAGTAGACAGTTAGACAAGCAGGCAGGCAGACGGGTGGAGAAGACTGACGGATAGACATCCAACCTGACAGGTAAACCGGTAGATAGGCACACAGACAGATGGATGGGCAGACAAATATGCACGCAGACAGGCAAGCAGACAGGTAGACTGGCAGGAAAATAGACAAGACAGACAAACAGGCACGTATATTTACCAGAATATACAGACGGATAGATAGCTATTCAAACAGAAAGACATACTTCGAGTATGCCGATAGACAGACGGACAGATAGACGACAGACCGACGGACAGACACACGGATGGACAGACGGACGGACGGATAGATAGGCAGACAGGCTGGTGGGCAAAGAGTTACTGACAGGCAGCAGATAGATGGACAGACCGACAGGCAAATTGCTTGGCTGGCAGACACATATCTAGACAGATATCATAGCACCGAATTGAATTTTGAATTTTTCCGTTATTCAAAATTAAAAATAAATAGAATTAAATTTTTCAAACTTCAAAAATTCAACCTTGGCAGGCGTTTTTCTTCAAGGACCGGCTGGGGCTCGGACACAACAAGAAACTCGTGGCCATGATGGGCACGTGGACCGAAGGCTTGGTCGGCGTCTCCCTCATCGCCATCGGCCTACTCGGCCTGAAGGAGTCCCTGCTGGACTACGAGCCCGCCCCGGCGTTCGAAGCTAAGAGCGCGGGAAGCGCGGTGGTCGAGGGGGCCGGAAACGGGCTGGGTCTGGGCAAGGGAGGCGGGAAGGCTATCTTTCTGAACGGCGTTTTGCACGGGTTTTCTTGGGATGGGGCCCCGAGTTTGGCTCCGGCACTGGCGCTGTCGTCGTGGACGAGCGTGCTTTGGTTCCTTCTCGCCTACTGCTCGGGGACCATGGTGAGCGAGCGGGCTGGGTTTCCAGACGACGTGCGAGGCGTTTTCGATATCGTCTCTCTCGGATGTGGCAACTAATTAATGTCTTGCGAGTAGTGCACACCCGCAGTGGGTGCCCCGGTTTAAGAGCGCCCCGTGACAGGCCTAAGTAAACGCTCTCACATAATGATTGCTATTATCTGCAGCGGAAATATATAGTTTTTGGTATTGGTGGGACCATCCGATTTGACCGCTATTGATTCCCTAATTGTCTTATCTAGGGCGCCCTTACATGAGGTTACCCGCTGCTGTATATATACGCCATAGTTATGATATGATACGATGGCATTCTAGTCGTATGACATGTGATTTCATATTATACATACAGCAGTACAAGAGTAGTTTCCTCCCCGTGCGCTCGATTGCGTCCCCGTGGTCTCCGTGTAGGGGTTGTTTTTGCGGATGTTGATGGACACGCGAGAGTGGTATGTGTGTGTCGGAGGGGTGGGGGGGTATGCGTGTTGTTTGTGTGTGTGTGCGCGCGCTGGTGAGCGGGTATAAGGGTTGACTTTGTACTATTCACGGGCACGGGGAATTGCTGTGTATGTGCGTGTGCGTGCGGGGGGTGTACGCGCTGGTGAGCGGGTGTAGGGGTTGACTTTCTGCTATTCACGGGCACGGGGAGTTGCTGTGCATGTGCGTGTGCGTGCGGAGGTGTACCGTCGCTACCGCCGCCGCCGCCTCCGGTGCGTGTGTCGTCGTAGTACCGTCGGAGCGGGCGGCAGCGGCGGCGACAGCAGCGTCAATGTTTTCGATGCGCGTGCCGTCGTGGTCATGTTTCCGCGTTGCGGGAGAGAGAAGGTGTTGGCGCGCTTGCCTCGCGTTATCCCTTTCGTCCGGCTATGCCAGCTTCGGCGTCGTGGCGTTTCGTCGTGCAGTCTACAAGAAGGCTGTTCATACACGAAGAAGAAATGTACCCGCCCTTGGCAGAGACTAGTCGTCGCAATTGTTAGAAGCTGTACGAAGTATTACCGTAGTCGTAGTTTTTTTGTAAACCGGTCGTCGCAAGTTGTGGCGATGAAGGACGAGCGCAAGCGATGCGCATCGGTGCTACACAGGAACACAGGACAGGACGCGGCTGCATTCGTTTCGGGAACATCCGGGACAGTTGAATCGCTCAGGCTAAACGATGAGTCCGGCGAGGTGTTCCACCCAACCCTTACACTATATCATACCAGGTATCTGGTACCTGGTTTAATATATTTCGAAGTATAGGGCACGTTGCGGGATCCGCTATTGTCCTCGGTCCTCTTGCCGAGCGCGCGATTCTACAGGCGCTCTCGAGATTCACTCGAGGGTTTACCGGACCCCGACCACGGCTCCCCGACACGCAGTCGGTCGGGTTTCTTATCGCTGGAGGCGTTTTTTTCCCGCCCCCGCCCCCTGATTTCCGCCATC
Source organism: Costaria costata (assembly GCA_036873775.1). Taxonomy (NCBI): domain Eukaryota; class Phaeophyceae; order Laminariales; family Agaraceae; genus Costaria; species Costaria costata. The sequence continues at coordinate 5,077 of JAYJME010003512.1, read as the reverse complement.
TGGAGTGTTTTGTGTTTTTGACCAGATCCGCTCGGACCGTACAATCAGTGCCCTCCTGTTGGAACCGAAACAAATGACAATGAGCACGGTGGAGGTGGTGGTGATGATACCTCTCCGTCCCCCCCCCCCGTGCGCGTGCTCGCCCGCCCATCATCCTTGCTGATCAGGTGGCTATGTCGGCGACGACCACCTTAATTGGGGAGGGCAGCGTACGGGTAGGCAAGGCCTTAGACCAGCCGGACATCCCCCGGAAGCTGTCGGTCGTTTCGTCAATTGTGGCCATCACGATTGGTGCCGTGTGGTTGGCGAAGGCGACGCTGTTTTAAGCCGACCTCGCCCCGAATTGATTTCGCTCGAAATGATCGGGAAAAATTCCAGGAAGTTTCCGGGCGTGGCGTGTGCTTTGGGGATCGCGAATGGTTGAGATCGCGAACCGAGTACTGCTGTACCGAGATGTACCGCCTATTTTTTTCCGCGTTGGAGCGGCTTGAGTTGAAGTTGAACCTGCTCGGCCGTATTCGCCGGGGGTTGAAGCGCGGCTCGCGACTTGCTCGCTCGCGAAGCCGTGCGGCCGTCACGCGCTCCTCCTTGCAATTTTACAGCAGTAGTACTCGTAGTAGTTTTTCTCCCCCCTCTTGTCTCTGCGGTGCGCGCTCGCTGTCTGCACCAGCGGCGGTGGCGATGGCGGTGGGAGAGAGATATCACATATGCTACAATAGTTGAGAGAGAAAGGGGGTACGTGCCCAATATCAAAGCTCGAAAGAAACGACGTCAGGACGATGGATGACGTAGCGTCAAGATATCTTCTCCCACCAATCAACGGTCTCCTTGGGGAAAGTTGACCAATCGGAAAGGTTTTCCACCAATCAACAGTCTCCTTTAGAACAGTTGACAAATCGGAATGGTTTTCCACCAATCAACAGTATCCTTTAGAACAGTTGACCAATCGGTAAGGTTTTCCTCGAATCGACAGTCTCCTTTAGAAAAGTTGACCAGTCGTAAACGTGCGAACCCGTCGGTAACCCCTTTTTTAAGCTGTCATACGTAGTCGTAGACGAATCGCATGCGTGTGTGTGACCTGACGGAGAGCCGGGGGCGCCTTGCCTGCTGCTGGCGGTGGTTGCCATGCCCGCCCCCCGTATATACTACGTACTGCTGCTACCGTTCGTCGGGGCTCGCAGCGCTGCTACCGCTCGTAGGAGCACGCAATGTGCCACCGTTTATCGGAGCACGCAGCGTAGACGTTCGTTTTTCGAGCGCCCTGGGAAGTAACCATAGCTCTGCTTAACAGAGGGGAGGCAAAGGGTGGTTGTGGGAGTTGCCGGGGCCAAGCTACGGCAAAGTTGGTGCACGAAAAAATGTAGGCGTGTGTTTATGGCCCCCTGTATTGCCCCAGCACCCGGAAACGTCCCCCACACGTCATTGATTGCCGTGACCCGCGAGCGATGGATGCGCTTCCGGCCCCGGCGCTTGAATTGCGCTCGCTAGCACGCGTACAAAAGCTACCTGCCACTGGCCAACGGTGTACAGCACGCGCATTTTGTTGTTGCGTTCGGCTAGACGGTGTAGAGTATGGCGTCTATGTGTTACGTTTTCCACGGCCACTGTGAACTAAAAAAAAGAAGTATTTTTTTGCGCTAAGGTAACAGGTTTCGGGTCTGTCGGGTGCAGGCGGCCATTTCAGTTCGGCAAGGGACACCACTTACTTATACCCCCTTTTGAGGCCGAAGAGGGAAAACAATGTCGAAAAAAGGGGGGAAATGTCGGGGGGGGAAAGGATGGTTACTACATACAGCGTCGGCCTTACGAACCAACCCGGGTACCCGAACTTCAACGCAACGAAATGCCTCACACGCGCGTTGCATGGTGGTATGATGCTGCTTGCGCGGCGCGCTCACGCCGTGTGGAGGACGGTTGATGAAATCATGCTGCTTGTAATTCGTTTTTGTCCCTACATCTGTCTGGGTCCCAAGGGAGGCCTACACGAATTTCAGTGTTTTTTTCTTTCTTCTGTGTTTCGGGCAAAAATCGAGACAAAAAAAGTTCGGTTACTCCCATTTCTCTCTCTTACGTAAGTGCTGCTTGTCGCGTATTATTGTTGTGACGCGGATGCCATAATATGGATGCTTTGGGCGGTTTCCCCCCCATGTAGCAAGCCAGCCGTCGCGTGCGGTGTTTATTTTGGTTCGAACTTCGGACAGGCGGGGGATTTTTGTTCAACAGCGGCAAAACGCGCTCGTTTTGCGGTGGTCCCCTCCGCAGGATGGAAGGGATGAACACTCTTTAGTTGATCTCGCTCGACGTTATATCACCCATCTTGATAATTTGTAACTTGGGAGTAAAGCTGTCGCACTACTTGCTGAGTATCAGCATCAACCACGTTTTTGGTTGGAAATTAACCACTTTATTTAGTTGAACTCAAGCAACCGGCGTACCTGGTACCTACGGAACGTTAATCATTGGAGGACTGATCAGCTCACTCACCTACGTTATGCAACAACCAACTGAACTACTAAAAATAATGAATTCACAAGCTCCCTGCTGTACGAGTAAAACACACATACATAGGCGGTCAGCCCTAGGGTGTGTACACGCCATTCATACGTAGCGCTTTTTTCGGTGTTTTCGCCGACGAACTTGACGCCGCCATGCCGACACGGCAAGCACCCAAAAGACCTACGGCTGTAGGTAGGTGTGAAACTGCTGTTCAAACAGTTACTTCAGTACCTGCGGGTGAGTGGAGGGAGTAGGAGAGGAGTGTCTCCGGCAAAAACGCCACCTTATACACATTATCTACCTAAAACGGAAACTATGTTTTATTTAAAGGCCCTTTTTTGTGAAGTAAACGTTAAGAAAGCCTCCCCAGGTGCGACTTGCCCAAATTTTGGATTTTGTTACGTCAAACGATCCCGAACGATTGGCCCCCCTTTTTTTTGTAAGGCCCAAGTCCAAGTCTCCTAACAGGCATGACTCTGCCCAAATTTTGACCTTTGTTACGTCAAACGCTCCCGAACCATTGGCCTCCGAACGGCCACGAGCATCGATATTGTAGCTGGACACAGGCGGTCCGCCTGCGCTAATTTCCATCTTCTTCTCCGCGTGTGTGTTCAGCAACACCACGATTTGGCTGAAAGCCCCGTCCTTTATACCACCCAACGGGATACACCGACCGCCCTCCCCACCACGACAAAACGACGTCTACCACCCACCGGGATATGTATGTGTCATCAGAAGAAAAGTTGTGCGGGCTGCGCGGGTTGCCGAAGGGATGTATAGACCTTGGCCCAGCTTCGACGACATGAGGTCGAGACTTTAAACCCTAACTCTTACACCGACTGCCTGGCTGGGAAATTTCTTGAGATACATGTATTAATAGACGTAATTGCTACGTAGTGTGGACTATATCAACCATTTTGGCGAAGCTGGGCCGAGTTGTAGACACGACCACTGGGGTGTCGAGCTGCAGCAGTAGTTCATGGCATAATGGTCACTAATCTATGTACGTACGCGTCTTTCGCGATCAACAGCGCTCGCAGCAATTTGCATACCGGTACACATGTGCATACACGGGACAGATCCTTGATTTTATCTTCATGACCTAGATCTTTCAGGGCAGATACATTCTTGGTCTGAAGGATCTAGCCCATGTTGCCGGCTAGATCCCATGTTGCCGGGTGGGAACCGTATAATCTGATCCAGGTAATGTTTCCTGGATTGGATACGTATTATACAGATCCTGCACAGCATCTCATAACGGCAGATTATAATCTAGATGATCTACTAACTGCAGATCGTGATCAGTCCGACGCGTGCATAGTTGGCACAGGTCCAGAACGCTTGCTTCGCTTTCTTCGCGATAAACGACGCTCACTCCTCCCACACGTGTCACCCTCCCATCAATAAATCGTTTCCACTTGAATCAAGTAAAGCTCTATTAAAACAGAGGATTTTTTCAAGTGCGGAGTACACTTTGATAACTTCAAGTAAAGCAAAACAAGCCGTCCTTCCGGCCTGAAAGGCGACATAAATCAACAACAAAATACAGCCAATATTTTTGCCAACAAAGGAGAAAAGCTCTTCCTGCTTGGAAACGCGGCAAAAAAAAGCGGGGACACGTTTTACAAGACGCAAAGGGCTTCATCTGCTTCGTTCAGCTCTACCTCGGTCACTCTATAAGCACGGATACGCATGGTTACCTGTGTTAAAACAATCGCCAAAGCGGCTGCTGTTGATGTGTGGTAATTAGCAAATACGCTAGGAGCCCGCGGTCTGACCCCTTGACTGACTGCCCCCGTACACTAAAACCAGTACAATAAGGCTTAAAGAGGCCTTGACGCGCCCACAAAGACCGGTCTCCTAGACTCTAGTCACAGCAAGAAGGCGCGTTGCGGTCATCCGGGGGACTTGCATGGAGCGTCATAAAAATCGTCACAGCGGTCAACCAGGAGACTTGGGGCCGGGCGTCATAATTCACAGCGGTCAATCACCAGGAGACTTGCATGAGGTGTCACAACGTCGTCACGGAGGGCCTATTTCTCCTATCTCTTTCGTCCGGGTGACTTCGATACACTGCGCTATGGACACGCGAGCTTACACCGCGGTATGGACATGCAGCGCAACAACAACGCCCCATGTGGACAAATAACCGGAAAATTAGAAACGCGAAACAAGCACAACACATACACAACAGACAGAATGTACATGAACAAAAAATAAAACCCATGCGGCGATCTACTACCAGTACTATCACTACAGTCGTCGTTGTACAACGCGAGCACTACCGAAATCGCGATCATCAGGGAAAGCCGAGCCGAGCCAAGCCGAGCCGCGCCGCGCCCCCAATCATAACACGCAAACCAACCCGTGCAAGCAAAAATCTCGCAACAGGAACTCGTATATATCGATCACAGACCCAAGCAAGCAACCGGTTCCATCCACACACACTCCTGTAATCACAAAAAAAAACGAACCGAACCGACCCGGATTACTAATAAAACTTGGAAGTGTCTGTGCGCGCTCTCCGAGGTGGCGCATCCCCCACCCCCTCCTGCACCCTCCGTGTGTGTGCGTCTCTCCG
>JAYJME010003511.1:0-12013 GCA_036873775.1 Costaria costata | reverse complement strand
CCCCCCCCCCCCCCCCCCCCCCCCCCCCCCCGGCTGATAGATCAACTGTTAATAATAGCGCATCAAATAATGGTGCATCAAAAGCGATCGACGTCGATCTTGCGGGTCGCAATGGCCGTCCCAAAGGGCGTTGGCGTATATTTTACCATTTGCTTTGTTTGTATATTGAAGTCCAATAGTGCCTGCCAGCCCACCAACCACTCCAAGAAGTTACTTGGCCGGCTCAACCAGCCCACAAAAACCTAGCCAAGATATTTAGCCAAGTCCCAGCCCGCGCGATGTCTCCGTTTTGGTTTTGTATGTTCTCAAGTGAAACGTTTGGTAGGCCGACAAGAATCAACAGTTTCCACTTCCTACTGCACTGACTGTAGCTGACAAGGAGTGTATTGCCCTCCCCTTGACCATGACAGGAGTGCCTGCTCTATACCACGGGCGAGTACTACTGCGCCGACGTGTGCGAGCCGAGCCCCTGTGCCGACAACGAGGTGTGTGCCTTTAGGAACCTACAATGCATCCGAGGCCCGTGCCCGCCCCCTGCGATCTGCAGGCCCGCATGAACCTGAGGCCAATACAAATCCCAGGTGAGACAATTGCGGGGTAGAGATGTGCTGCATATCGAGTCAGTATGGGAACCAAGGGATGAGACGTTTTTATCCCCAGTTAGCGAGGAACTTGCAGGTAGGTATTACGAACATTTGATGACGAGTAGCACACTTTGCCTTAGGTAAATGCCTGCCTCGGACCGGGGTGTCAGATCAGAACAACCTGTACGTAATATAAAATATGTGCGCAACGGAAGAACACGCGTGAGTGTATGTCCGATGCACGAATATCTCCGAGGTACTGGATCGGACATATCAGGTGTGGCTTCGGTTGCTACGGTTACGGCTAAACTCTTCCGTTAAAGCAGGTGCGAGAGTGTATGATACATCACAACGTTAACCCCCTGTTACGTGAACAAATACGCGTTCCACCCAACCAGCGTACACTAGTTTGACCATCTGGTATATCGTCCCCCCCCGAACAAAGCAATTAGGAGGGCCCTCCTCGGTAGTTTCCCCGCTAACCACGGTAACCGCTGGAGATCGATGATGTCAGCGCCATTCATGAAAAGCGAACAGTGGCAACAGCATGCTACCATAGCCACAACCACGGGTAATCGACTGGTGATATTTTCGTTTTGTACATTCAAGGGACGACCGCGGCAGGGTCACGGTAACGATACCATGGGAGTTTGGTTTTTGCAGTTTCCGTGGTATCGTTACCGTCGTCCTACGGCTTTATCTCTTGCAAACCTTAAAGGAACATATCACTCTCGGCTTCACCGTGATTGAGGCTTTGTATTTATGGCTTTGACCCTTTTTATTCGTCATGAATGGCGCTTATATATCGTCGATATCCTAAATTATCGTGGGAACGAAAACTTTACCGAGGAGATCCCTGAAAATTAGTGAATGTCTTCAATTTGGCAGTACGATTTAAGTAAATAATTGACATTCCCCTTAATGTATATGACATGTAAGTTTGGTGGATGTCCCGGGGCTTGTGGTTTACCAGGTACTCTGGATGAGACCAACCTGTAGGAGCCACCGTTTCGGTACTCCTCTTCGTGTGACCATCCTGCACGCAAGGTGTTAAACAAAAGGCCCCAAGACTCAGTCAAGCTGCACATACTGATCGATTTCCTAACGGACGAATCTGTTTGGTCTATAATTCGCACCCACGTTGATTTGTTATTCAGGGATTACACCCAACTCCAGCGGAACGACAGACGAAGGTACTCGGACTCAGTCTGGCCACAGCCCTTGGTTTGGGATAGAGGGGAGCAATGCGACCCTATGAGATAAATGTTTGGGCCATGCAGCTCAGTCCGCGCTTCTTGCCTGCTCTGAGAAACGAAATAATGCAATAATCTACGGAGAAACGTTGGCGAATGCCATTGGCCGTTCCGGAAGCTGTGTCAAATATGACATGAGAAGGAGGGGTGGAAGCATAAAACTCGACGTAGTCCTAGCTCCACATTTTCTGCAACGCTTATAGCTGTAGCGATTGGAGGGGAGTCCGGAGACAAAGCCAGGTCTGGATTTTGATAAAAAAGCGATAATTGAGGTGTTCTTTCACGATTGTTATCGTGACGTGTTGTACAGAAGACACGTCAACCATTGAGCAGTCTTCTTCTCGCTGGTGTTTTGGGAGCCTACTATACGTAGAGCAGACGTGGTACACGTAGGGCAGCCTGACTGCACGACTCAAAGGCCGCGTGCAGTGGACGCCTGGTACGGCATACGTATTTAAGTAAAATGAGAGGGGTGGTGGGTCAGTGTTTTGCTTGCAAAGGGGATTGAGCGGTGGCCTTGTGAATGGATGTAGATCGGCTATCCGTATTACCCCATGAATAAGTACCGTTCCAGGTTCCCGTTTGATTGTAAATCGACTACACCGCTATCGTCCGTGCTTCGAATTTTTTAATGTGCTCGTTGGGATATGAGACACGACCGTTGTCGGTACCATACGATGTGGGCTCGATAGACAGCCGCATCTGAATGATCTTGGGTATATATATAATAATATATATATATATATATATACTTCTTTGGTTCTGAGGGGGAGGGCTCTTACCGTGTGTCCACCTGCCGGGCAGCCCCCTGCAAGCACCGCATCTCCCAGCTACCGACTAGATTGTATGGTGCGATCGCAGTACTGAGGTGTTGATACCAGTGGGGCGAGGCTCATAACGTTTATAGACTGATTCACGTCGAGGCTCTGTCTCTGTGAAGAGAGGTGGCAGAGAGGTGGCACCAAAGTGTATGTGAAGATTATCTATAACGAACAGTATGCCTTGTTCGGAAAGTCGCTGAGGTGCCCACAACAAAAGAAACAAATGGAAGGTAAGAACAAGCAGGAGACACAAGGAGAGAACAGGAGTGCAAAGGCGAGGAGTGATGTGGGCGTGGCCGTCACCTCCCCTTACGGAGCAGTGCCCATTTTACGGGCAGATGTACCCTACAAGTTGTCGTACTGGCCGACAGTCCGTCTTACAGTGGCATTCCCTGAACTATTCCCTGTACCGTTGTATGTAACGTTCCCTCATAGTTTTTGTGGTAAGCTGGTTACCATGTATTAAGGATCAACTTCCCGCTCTACAGGTGAGTTGATGTTTTTTAATATACGCCAACTAGAAAAACCAAAGCCAGGTCTTGCCGCATATTGCATTTCTCCGCGTCTACACTAAGATCCTTACTGTAGTGTACTCAGGGTAGCAACTACGAATCGAGTAGATATTAGTGATGGTGGACTGCAGAGTCCACCATCCAAAATGTATTTGGTGCGTTGAGCCATTGGCTACATATATGCATGAAAAGAGCGCCAATCGATCGATACAGTTTCAATGTTCTGCTATTACGCTTCATATATACTCCAATCAACATGCATACCATGTGTTTCTGGGCTTCACAACGACGACTAAATATGTCACGGCCACGGCGCATGCGTGATTACAACGAAATTACGTGTGGAGATCAATACGACAGCTGCGAGAATCTTGTGTGTCGTACGTAGCTCGTAGCCAAACACAGGGTAGGTTTTGTTCGGGCCGGACAACAATATACATACATACGTGAAGTAAGCTCGAAACTGGTACAAGTCAGAGAACCGAAGGTATCATATACGCCTATTAAGAGTAGTGTGCTGTCTTTTATAAGCGCTTGCTTTATAGTATAGTTTGTGGGCAGCAAAACCATTTCACAGCACTCGACGCCTGGACGATGCGAAAGAAAAACGGACTACAGTAGTACAGCTACCAAACATGACACGTATTGGCCTAGTTTTCATCTATCTGTTCAACCAGATATGTACTCCGTGAAAAACACAAGGCAGAGAACCGAAGGCATGTCGCTCTGCCAGGGGGTATATATAGTTTGGTGTTGGCGCTTATTCATCCCGCTGGGGCTTGCTTTCGGATATACACGAGCGAGCGAATAAGTCAGGCATTGCAAACACCTAAGTACGAATGGTGTATACCGCGATGTGAGTTTGGGCATAAACGTGCAAGAGAAACAGGTTTGACGCAGAAGCATCGAAACACGTACACGGCGAAAAACCCCAAGACGCCACTTGTACCCATGGGGTGGTGTCTAGATATCGGCGTTTTCGGTTGTGTGTAGAGGAATAATACAGCATATATATGGCTTTCTAAGCAAGCTGTTCCCGAAAAACAACAACCATTCTGGAGCCATATAGAGGTCGTATCGAAATCAGGCTTCTTCAAGATAGCCATGCTTACATGCGTCCAGAAAAAACAAACACTTTAGTTCAGACAACTGAACGCATCACCTGCATTATTCATGGATCTGTGTGGTGTCGGGCCTTGTCAATTGTTTATAGCGTGTGCCAGGAATACAGCAGATGCTGTTGGGGGCATCCCGCGATCAAAGAGACAAAGCAACACGTTGGACAATTCAAAAACGCTCTAAGCTGAAACACAGTATTCCGCACAGTCGAGTAATGAGCATCCACACCATAAAGCCCGAACGCAAATATATTGTATGGGTTCGCTTTTCTGGTCGTTAAAGATCGCACACATGAACAAACGTTGAAACAAGCATCTATCCGAAAACCGAAAGCTGTAGCCAGGTGTCCGGTTTAAGTTTGTTGATTAGGCTGTCGTACAGCGAACCTGGATCAGCTACGCCACAAAGCCTCTAAAGTTATAGACAACACATGTATGTTCTATATTCAGCGAATATTCAGACCATTTATTGATTTGACTTTTTTTTCGAAAGATAACTATACTCTCAGTTGAAGTAGTAGTAGCTAATCGATAAGATGACGAGAGACAATCAATGGAAGTTCAAAACGAAAGATTGGAACCCCTGCGGTCGTATGCCATGGTTGGTTGACCGCGAACCGCAAAGAAAGTGAAAGTGTACCACGCGCGACCCGCCCGTCATTTTCAATTCGAAACCGCAGCATGTTGCTTGTTATAGGACCATTGCTACCGTGGGGAAGATACCCAAGTTTAACCACAGTGTACGCCGCTGGCTGTCGTGGCTCCGTACGTCACACGCAAAGACTTCTATTAATAGTAATTTATGTAGCGCAACTGACCAAAACAGTCTCGCGGCGATGCAGATCGCCGAGTTGAAAAGCCCGAAAGCTCGACACCGTAGGGGACTAGGGTGGCCATTCCCGCGTGTGGCACCGAGCTGGCGATACTGGGGCCGGCCCCGGAACAAAGCCTTCGTAGCTACGAGTTGTTACAGGCTGAAACATATCATGGATCTCGTAAGGAACTAGCGATATACCTGGTATACATTTACGACGTCAACAGCAGGAACACACGCCCACGGTACACATTGGGTCAACCCCCGGCTGGTCGTGGTTAGGGCGGGAGAGGTTGCCGGTAGGTGGACGCAGGCGGGCACACCGTTGCAGCCGGCATACGGAAATAAAGTAAACGAAGGAAACCCAACTTTTATTCTTGCACGATGCGAAGTAAGTAAATCTCCAACTCGTCGAAATGACGCCCTTCTCCGTAGTACTGTGTGTTCGTTCGTCTTAGTGTACATTCTCTGTTTATCTATAGATTACGTAGACCACCGGTAGATCTGACGATGGCGGTGTTACCCACTCCATTAGATTGTTGTATTTGTGTACATTGCGCCAAGCACCGTTGGTTCTGAGGGTCGCCTTCATGTCTGCTCCTACAGTACATCCGAAAGTCGTCTACAGATCCCTGTGGGCAAAGTTCCGTTCGGTTTGAGTATTACCGTTTCGCTTGACTCCGAGCAGAGCCCGGAACCGGAACAAAACCACGCTGCAAGCGATACCGTATACTATTGTTCACATCAATATGTAACGACCAGGTCCGCCCCGCCACCTCAACAGCTTGCTTGCTGTACACACCGCTCCGCCCGTCGCCGCCGCCTTGTCAGTTCTATCACACGTACCAGCATATTTCCACATTTGAACACATCTAACGAAGTCCCTTCTCTCACTCCGGCCAGAGCACCACACCCCACTCACCGTTCAAAAAAACAGAATGCGGACCCCGCTGTACCTCTCAATGATGACATCATTATTGAAAGGCCTCCGACCCGAATATTTTCGACTACCTACCAGGTGATATCCCCGACCAGATTATTTTCATATACTCTAGCTTTGTTTTTTTGGTTCCTGCCCCGTAATAACGTGGAGTGCGTTTCTCATTTCGATCAAATTGAGAACGAATACACGTGCCCTGTTTCGGCAGCAAAATATCTACGCTTGGTACTTTACTGTAGGGGTGGCATGTTTTCCCGGCTAAACACCTGTCTGAGGGACAGGTCTCCGCGATTCGAAGAAAGGTGTTCCTCACCCAAAAAAAAACAAAAAAATCGGAGTAAACTCGGAGTACAACACGATGAGCAAATCCATGCCCTTCTCGTGGGTATAAAAACAATATCGCTTTCCAAGAAAACACAGGAATAACATTCCTACGATTCACAGAAATTATATGTTTGGTGCCAAAAACGCCCACACCACCTCTATCGTTGCACGCGTCTGCAAAACTACCCACCATCGTTTTTGAACGAAATGTTATTCGTAATAGGCCTAAGACCCCGGGATTGTTCATCGCGTCGCCCTTTCAATTTTGTTTTCTCGAAATCAGTTCCTGGGTGAGGTAGAAGCTGCCCCTCAAGTCCGGAACCCCAGGAACCTAATTTGATACTTTCCTTATTACCAGTACGACACGTATATACCTGGTAATGCGAAAGCCAAACAACCGATACACCGACTACCACCATTCCCACGTGTTACTTTATTTTTCCCTGCGTGTACCTATCGTGCACTGCCTACATGTATGCATATATAGCGTGCTGGACCTAAGCAATAGCTCCCACAGCGATGGATGGTGGTACAAATGACTGCCACATCCTCCGAGCCGGCTCAACCACCAATACAGCCGGACGGTACATCACCGTCTCCCACTTCAACAGCAGGTTTACCTTTGCATACCCTCGCGCGCACCACGTTCCCAATAGTCGTGTGGGACTTCCGAATCCGAAGTTTAGACTAACAACCACAGCGCTGCAATGTGCCGTGCGTATCTGCGAGGCGCGCAGTGTCTAGGGCAGACCTTCGATTGGTGAGTCGGCGACGTCTAGTTCTGATACCATAGCGAATGTTGCGTATACTGCTACCATATGGCTATGATGCGTTCATCAACGTACCCATGAAATGCAAATGTTTTACGCAAAGATGCCCAAATCCCGCTGTATGTGCGATACGAACAGATGAATCAACGAAGCAGTTCTGTCGACGGCGACTCCTGCGGTCCTCAGGGGGAGCGGGGGGGGGTGGATTTGCAACGACCACCGATGTTTCAGTGATGGGGTGTCGAAGCGCTCGTCATCCGCGCAACGGCTTTGGCTGTCTTGTTGTACATTGTTCCGAGGAGTTCCATGTCCTCTTCCGCTGTGGCACCGGGGGGGGGGCATTTAGTCGGAAATTATTCAAACGAGTAAACCAAGTAGGACAACAAACGTCGCGGCAAGTACATACTGCTGAAGGTGAACTCACCTGTTCATTGGATATTCGGAAAGGGGGTGGGGATATTTGGCCGGAAATAGGCCAAACATACATGTGAATGTCGGGAGACGATACGTAGTGACGGCAACACGACCCACTCAATTATTTAGTATGCCGTCGAGGAGAGGTGTCGTATATATCGTAGCTGGCTAAACGGGCCGCCGATAGTACCGGTTCATCGATACCGGGTGAGGTACAAGTCAGCCTCGTCGAGAGATCAGGTGGAGCAAGTTTAAGCCCGCGTACAATTGGTACCCCACACCAGATTATACCTGGTACCCTCGCAAACCCCTCTCACCAACTGAACAATTGTTCTCCCCCTAAGCAATTATATCCATCTTAGCACACGCATGCTTCTTATCGTGTGCCTCAAAGGTGTATACTAGTTGGCCCCTTCATAACTGACACACTATTTGGAATTAGTGTTGTTCTCCCCCGTCCGCGTAATTAATTAATGGCTTGAATAAGTTTGATAAATTAAGTCTCCCCTCCCTCGAGCGTAAAACATACCTGGTATTCTTTTCCCTTGACCAACCGTTTCCTGACATGTTAGCAAATCGTAACGCGTTAGTATTTTCATATTTCAGTGCACACCCTGCCCCCATTCGACACACTCACAAACCTACGATACAACGCCCAAAATTGAATGAATCCTTAACTCTTCAAGACATTCATCAGTTTCCATCTTCGAGGCACACGATATGAACACTATAAAACTGACAATCCACTCTATTCTACTCAAAACGTGTTCTCCTTTATTCTCAAGACAAAATGATGTCCTGAAAGGGTATGGATTAATGAAAATGATCAACACCCTATACGACGATATATATATGTCAGAAAGAACAACTACAAATAGTACCTAACATATCTCAACTTTACGGCCTCTACGAGCGGTGGTGAAACACGCTAATGTTTATAAGCCCATATAATGTTTGGTTGGGGTGCGTGTACATTTGCTTATCAAACTAGAAGTTTGGGCGTGGACTACAGGGCATACATAGAGATCCAAGGAAACTACATGTACCCCCTCTGCTCTACCGGAGTGTTCCACATCGTCCGGTTCTCCCACTAGACCTCCCGTGGGATCCCATGGGAATGTGATTTCCTCCTCTACCGCCCCTTAGGATCAACTGTAATATGATTGACCCCTCCACTTGTCCCATTGGACATGCCATCGTGGGACATCTCAGGGAATCCCACGGGAATGGGATTGAAATATCTTGCGTGGCTTGGCGGGTGGGTGTTCTGTTGGTGAGGTCAAGGTTCGCCGCGTCGCCGGGACCGTGAATGGCAACCTTTATAGCTAAATGTAGACGTGATATGCCTCGAATATGTACAAGGTATGTGCCCCTTGATAACTACCCCTGCGTGCATACAGTAAACCTGTGTGACGGACACCTGCTGTATGTAATAAATGAACAAAATGAGTGCTACGAAAGACGGGCTGAGACGTACAGTAAAAATGGGAAGGTTTGGCGGATTTCTGTTGAAGTGAGCGTAGAAAGTACCCATTGTAATGCAATAGATACCAGATAGAGCCTGCCCCAGTATCTTGTTGCTTACCTAAACTAGGTGCCTGGCACTGTAACACGGTTTGGGTAGCGTTGCTTGTAACTGTTTTTCGGGGCTTCCCTACCGACAGCGCATCCAATTTTGTGATAATATCATATGTTTTCTTAGACTAACTATTTCTTCCAAACCAAACCAATTCATCAATGGATACAAATGCTGTAATTCAAGACGAAAATTCAGAATGTTTACCCCCCTCCGCTTTTCCAGTGGGCTTGTTCATCTGTTTGAACGTGTTTTTGTTTCTTGAAGCAAATATCTGTTTGAGCTACAAAGCTCCACGCATTAGGAGCCCCCGGATCAATTGCTGCGCTCCTTGCCGTACGGAGTATATAATATATTTCCTACCTGGAACCTATCGGGAGCTCAGCGGCAGACAGCCTCAGGCGGGCACGGGAGAACAGCGCAGTCCACCAGTTGCTCCAAGGTGCACACCTCCCAATCTTCGCACGGGCTCGGGTCACACACGTCAGCGCAGTAGTACTGGTCCCCGTTAAAGTCGCTGTGAAGCAGGCACTCCTGTGTGTGGAAGTGCAGAAGGTCACGCCGTCTGTGTCAGCTAAAGGATCGATTGGATCTATTTGATTACTTGCATCGTTATCATTAAGATAAATAGCGCAGTTGAACCCTGATATAGGGCCGGTGTTTGCGTGTATCCCCAATACGAGCGGTCAATTGTCAATCGATGAGGTCCATTGGGTAGTTGATTACTTATTCAAATGGAAATGTAGCCTAAACCGCTTGGCTTATGGTGTGCGATTGGCTAGAGGGAAGTACGACAGGAGTCATGAGGGTCAAACGGATTACAACTCCTGGTGCACGGAAACTGGAGGGGATATACGGAAAGATAGGAGATACTCTGGTCGCTCTACTCTCTCCCTCTATTTCCCGTGTTCGACATCATAAGAATGTGTGCTCATCCTATTATCTCCCTCCCATGGGCCCGTGGGCTATTCCTCTTTTCCACCCTCGTACGGAAGCCATACCCCGTGTACGGGTTGTATCCCACTGTGAGCATATGGGAAAGGATGTTACGCGTACAACAGTTTCTCCGCGTTCAAAAAACGTATTTTCCAAAAGTATTGTTCTGTCATAGCCTTAATTAGCGTAACACTGTTGGGGCACAAAGCACGTTGAGGCATTGTACGATAGGGGTTATGGGTGCTGTTCAAGGTTTGGTCTCTTGAGTCTCCTCGCTGGAAGGGCCCCTATACCCAACCCAAACACGTTGCGTGATAAAGCTAAAAGTGCTACAATATGAACAACCCCTTGACCTAGGTATACAATGAAACATACTTTAAAAATATTCTTGAAAATTCTGGCATTCTTGGGTTAAGGAACACTGTCATCCAGAAACTGGTTCAGCCAGAACGTTTTACTTCCTATCGTATCACGCCTCCTTGGAATTAGTGCGGGTTCGTGTTTGCAGTGGGAGAAGGTCCAAACAATAAATATTAAGCTGGAGTCTCTCGAGAAGAACCCCCCCCCCCAGAAAGTGCGGGTATTTTGGTCGTTGCCGGGGGGAGTTCGGGAAGCGGGGGCTATGTGGTAACGCTCTGTCGACAATAACCCGTTTGGACAAACCTACGGCCTGGGGACTGCGGCATACAATATTGTGAATTGCTTATGCAGATGGGTTACGTACCTCCTCAGTGGCACAATGTTTGCGCAGTTGATGAATTCCTCAAACCGAATTAGGGTGCATCTTACGAACGAGCTCTCCCGCCGTGGGGAGCAGGACGGTTACCGGCTTTGTTGTCTGCTCACAAAATTGGCACATAATCTTAAGGTTACACTACTATTTTCGCGAGAGTCCACATGTTATGTGGAATGAAGAGAGAGATACTATGTTTTTTCGGCTATATTATGGGCACACAAATGAGGCACACAACGTACATATAGAAAATCCCTAGCTAGAGACCACGGCTGTCGTGTTTGTTTCCATTTATTTTTTTCCGGTTTGGTACGATGCAGCCGCCTCCTTGGTGTCTCCTTGCCAGTCGTAGTATATATATGTACAAAACGAATGTATCCGGTGTGTACGCGCCATACACTGAGTTATGTTTAGTTTATTTCTTACCTGAGCTGCAAACTTGGCTTGAGTTACTAATCGATTCATTCATGTTGAGACTTATTCGTTTCCCCGAGATATTTTTCCACCCAAGAGTTTTGGCCTTTCTTTGTCTTGTGGCCACCTACATGATTTTCGCGATAAGTATACGCGATAACACGAACAACAACTGCGTGTAGAGACATTCTGTTTCCGACCTAATTCAGAAGCGGACACTGCATACTAAGGCAGACCAAGTATTGTCACGGTCAAATGTTCCGCCGCAGTTACAGTACAGACTTTGTTTGTAAACCCGAGGCGACACACATGACACGTTTAATCCTAGAGACGCGTGCTACGATAGAGGTTGCACATTTTGGCATTTCTGTTTCTGAATGACGGGACTCCTTAACCCAAAATCGCTGGAACGTCATTTTTGTTTAGAAATATGAGTTTTTTTAATGCCTAGTCCATAGGGTTTCTCATCGGTCTGCCTTCGCAGTTTAGTCAACAACTGCTTTTGGGTGTGATTCAGAGCTCCTTAAGTTAAGAGCCTCAGAAAAAAGATCATGGAACAACACCTCTATCGTACTATTAGTAGCATGGGTCTGAAGAACACACACACATAGGACCTGTCTGTATGATGTGATGTAATCTTTTGGAGAATATATAGTCTCATTATTGAGGGGAAGATTTAACATCCATGGACCTCGGGAGGTGTACAAACGCTGGGCATGCATGAATATATATAGGTTACACAAAACACGTAGTACGCGCGATCGAAGTATCCCACGCAGCTTGCAAAGTTGAGATTCGACGAAA
>JAYJME010003510.1:0-12014 GCA_036873775.1 Costaria costata | reverse complement strand
GGGGTTGTCTATCAGCATATATGATACACAGCATGTACTTTATTTTCTTCATGAATGATACGTAAGGGTATACAGTCCTTATTGGAGCAAAGTTAGATGCTTGTGGAACTGAATGGGTTATGCATACCTTGTATATTGCAAGGATTTCGTCTAATCTACTCTTCTGTAATATGTAATATAGCTGTCTTACTGTGCCATGGGGTGTACGTCATCTTACTACGCAAGATTATACTTCTGTAAGTAGTTATGGTTTTAAGATGTTCAACAAGTCATAAAAATTCCGACGTTTCAAAGATAGGTACAATTAAGTAACCTTAGTGACTCCGATCATTTCAAGCGGTAGAGTAAAGTCATACCCGGGCAGGTCAAAGACTCCGAGGAGCTGACGTGATCAACTGGGCACCTCTAACCGCCCGAAGTTCGGGTCACTCATGCTACCACGTGGGGCCGTCTCTGCACAAAACCGAGTCTGGGATGACATCTATTTTCGTTTCGAAACGGAGATAAATCATATAAATTCAAAATAAATGGCGGGAAACGATTGATCTTGTCTTTGGCCGGGCTCTTTCCTTTTTATTTTTTATTTATTGACGAAATTTCTCCATAAAAATGCCCATTCTGTTTTCGGTTAAGTTTCATTTGAAATACAACGAATTTAACAAATACCCGACCTCAGCCATGATCGCCAAGGCCGAGGGAAGCAAATAACGTATTTTGAGAATTTTTGTTTCCTTTCACACTAAAAAGCAAGTAAATAGCGGTTGATAGAGAAAAAAGCATCCAAAACATCTGGCAAAAACAGCTCAAACTGGGCTATTTGGACGAAACATTGAATAGCTCTGCACGGACACGATATATATATATACGTAACACACCCCCTTGCCTGCTTGCACCCCCCTCACGCAAAATGCTTGCCCTCTCTGCCCCGGGGCCGTTACACCAACTATTTGGAAAGAAGGGCGTTTAGTTTATTTACTATGTGGGCGGGGAAGTTTTAGTATTTTGTTTTCGATTGGGGGCGTTTACTCTGGACTTACGCTCATTTTCTCTGAAAATAACGCCCCCGGGCGTTCATTGTTAACATTAATACGCTATATATTGGCCCAAACTATATACTCCTGTAGGACGAAAGAGTTGCGCAAGCCCGAGCACGCTTCCTGTTTTGTCGTTTTCGTGTGTATACTACTACAGTAGTACACTTGTTTGAAAACCTGTCCGCGCTATAGTTGTATATCTTCAGGTAGGTGCGGAGCGTAAACCTTGGAAAGCTGGCACTGCTACTACTATCACATGGCCATCAGCATCTCGTCTACAATGCATTACCACGAGGTTGAAGCTCCAGATGATGTCTGAGTGCAACGCTGCGGTATGTAGTCTGTCATGGCTCAATCTCGCCTTGGACCCCACGACGCCCTGGGTTGCACCACCTGCTCTATTCTTCGTGGTGTCTCCCATACCAAACGTGGCACCTGTTAAGCGTACCGTCGTGCCTTTCGTACCTGCAGCCTCACACCTTGATCCCAGGGCCGCGCCAGTCCCTTCCACGGCCCCAGAAACGCCCGGTGAGGAACCCGTGGCACTTGCCAAATCTAAAACCACGCAGAGCATGCCCATCGCTGCATCATACGTCCCCCTGCACGATGCTGATGAACTGCGTTGTTAGTACTTGCGCCCCACGCATTGTTCGACGTACAGGGTAACAACAGGCAACGGTTACAACGGATTATCCGGCGGGGTGTTCGCGGGAGTATTCTAGATTTGGAATGATATGCGGGATGTTCCTGACAGGTTCTTCTGAACTGTTATTGGTGCTGTGTAAACCTACAGAATAATGTTTGAGGCCCCACTGGGATGTTGGATTGTGTACGCGCCGACGGTGCCCTCTCAACGGTCGAGATTGTATGGTCTGACAATGGGGAAGAGTGCATTGATGGTGAGTTTAAAGAGGAGTTCAAACAGTTTTTCATCAAGAAGGAGTTCACTAACACCAATAGTCCAACGCAGAACGGTGTTGTCGAAGGAGCGCCAGGAATTAATCATTCCGAACGCGGCACGTGCCGCGTGCATTCAAGCCCCTATCATCTTTCATTTCGTCCAACTGCCACCGACTGAATCCCTGCGGGCAGAGGCGGTATACTGACTGCGCCCACCACACCGCGACCACTCCCAACCCCGGAAACAAGTCCCCACATGATATGCGGCATGGAACTGCCGCACCTGCTTGGCCGCATCCGTTCCTTCGGCCAACGTACTGCCGCTGGAACCTGTCCGTCGACGTCATATCCTCGGGCCGAGAGTTGTGTTTACCTCAGGCCGGGCATCGGCCACCAGAGTCATTCTTGGCGGATTCCCACTCGGGCGATCGAGGTCGTGGAGACGGGGGACGGGACCTGGGAGGCAACGCTTGATGTGGAAGTGCCACCACCGCAGCTGCCGGGGTTACCGGAGCTGGGAGGGATGGAAGGGCCAATACTACGCGCCTGAGACGGGAGGGACGGATGACGTTGATCCCACCCCGACGACTCTACTGCCGATATATTGACGAGGAGAATTCCTCGCCAACGCCTTGCTGGGTCTCCGATGACGCAAGCTAGCGACGATTTTCAAGCCTAAGGTGCGGAGCCGAATGAAGCATCAGGGGTCAGCAGCGAATCGTCCGACAGCGATTCTTCATCTTGGGATGGGAGCGATGCGTCAACGTCCGACGAAGAAGCTCCAACTCACACGGCGGTTAAGAGTGCTGCGCGCCAGCTTGGAACCCACGTGTCAAGACCGGGCGATAGCGAAGATATTCGGGAAGGACATATGAGAGCGCAGACTAGGGCGCTCAACCAAGAATCAGCAGCAGGGCTGATCGGTACGATCGGACCCTGTGAAGGAGGCCGCGTATTCTAGGAGCTACTGGCGGTGAAGGAGATGGGGCGTGAGAAGGTGGAGTTACTTGATTTCCGTGTCAAAGAGACAGAACTGGAGCCGACGCCATTCTCGGTGGGGTCGTCAAAACACTCAGACGCTTGGCTAGAGGCGATGAGTTCAGCGTTTGAGACAGTTGAAGCTGCTGGGACGTTTGTTGAGATTTCCGAACTCCCCGGGGGCACCAATGTTGTGGAGTCTAAAGAGCACTTGAAGTGGAAGTGCGATGCACAATGCATGATGGAAATATCTAAGGTACGGTTAGTAGCTCAGGGCTTTAGCTAGAGAGAAGGTGTTTACTGTTTCGAGACTCCCCCCCCCCTGCCTCGACCACGTCTAACAGGCTCATAGCCGCGATGACATGCAAGCTTGTTTGAGACGTGAGGCACTTGGACGTTGACTAGGTATTCATACAGGCCGGATTGAATATCGAGATTGCCTTGAAATTCCCCCTAGATGCGGGGAGATGCCGGGTTAGGTAGTCCAACTCAACCAAACGTTCTTGCCTGGGAGCATTAATATTGGTAGCTGTACCATCGTATGCGTGCTATTAGGTATACGGGATGTGAATGTATCCCGAGTATCGCGCTCAACTATGAGTCCTAGGTACGAGATGCCGAGGTAGCGTACAGGAGCGCGAGTAATTCGCCGACCGACGCCATTTACATGTTTTAGCTTGAACCGGTCGCTCGTGGTCTGGAACGTATCGCTTTTCCTTGTTATCAAGTGAGTGTACACCGGCTTGGGTATCACGTGGTCGGCCTCTATTTGGCAAGCCAACTTGGGGGGGATGTTGTGGTGGTGCGCAATCAGTCGTGGTTGATTCGAAGGGGTTTCAAGATATGGCTTGGAGGGATGGGAGTGTAGGCAATGCTTGAGATATCTCCGCATACTAGGAGCTGTTCGCACTACTATCTAACGAAGAAGAGGAGCGAGGGGGTGAGAAGGTGGAGCACGGACCCCACAACCACGGCGCAGGTATGGAACAGCACCACTAGCTTGCTCGAGCTCGGCGGACGTGGTGAGTGGGCGAAGCGAACGGGGGACATATGTGCGAACACGAGGAGTGTAGAGGTGACGGCGACATGAGATGGCGACAAACTTCCACTATGAGTAGGTGGTGAGGGCACAGACCATTCATGTTCCGCAGTGCGCACAGATCAGAATTTTATGTAAACATGATCCGTCGGAAAAAGGGGCTCCAAGTCTGTGAACGCGCATACCTGGTGCAGCATTGCCTAGGGGCAGTTCGACATGTATCTATCGCCATCCTTGAACCGTCGGAGCATCACGGCCTGGGGTTCAAATGGTCCAAATCCATCATTATCCTTGGAACACTAGAACATAATTGCCTTAGGTTGCAATCTGTTTTCCTGGCACCACAGGAACATCCTTGCCTGGGCTCGTGATCATCCTAATATTGCCACCGGAACATCATCCGCTGAGGTGGACTGGAATTTCCCCCGGGGCCAACCTATCTATGTGATCAACCTACTTACGAGGGAATGGCGGAAGCCATCGGTGATACGCATGGCTGCTGCCAGACACCTTAATTTCTACCCCGAAGGCTCGCCGGATCTTGCCGCCACATGGACGAGGGTTGTTTTTGTGGTGCACCCGTACTCCGTCAAAACATGCCGGCGTAGGTTGGTGTGTATATAAGTAAGTAATTATAATACAGTTCAGAGGATGTAGACCGAAATTAAAACCACGCAAGTACAGACATCCGTGTAGAGATAGACCTGCGAACAGGTACCATACATACAAGTAAAATATAATCGTCAGCACGAGGTACGGTGCCATTAGTAGTATGGTCGTGGTAGACAAGCTTGACGACTGAAGGTCAAACACGTTGCGACGACATTCTGCATGAAGCTTTTGGTCTTTAGGGGTGGAACGGATACCGATTGCAACGAAATTGAACTCGAAATTCCATCTGTAAAACGAGGCTTATATTATATATATGTTGCAACATATGTTGACAAACTTAACAGGTACCGTAGTAAGCCTGGACCGGCATTGCAATCACTGTATTATTACGATTGCAGAAGGAACCAACTGGAGGAATGAAAAAGACACACGTTGGAACGACATTCAATCTACTGTAGTGGCGTTCGACCCATGCTACGATGGAGGTTCACCGTTTTTCTTCTGAGTCTCTTAACTTAAGGAGCTCCACTAAACACCCAAAAACTGTTTTTGAGCAAGCTGAAAGGGCAGCCCAATGCGCAAACCCATGGACTAGGCTTTAAAAAACATCATAGTGCTAAACAAGAATGATGTTCGGACGATTTTGGGTTAAGGCGCCCCGTTATTCAGAAAAAAAAGGCCCAAACTTGCAACCTCTATCGTAGCATGCGCCTTTCAGTTGGCAAGCTTGACAAGTGAAACAAGATACACGTTGACACTTAACGTCACTACACAAGCGTTAAGTTGTAGGATGGAACGGGGTGCATCTTGGAACGACACTCTATCTAGTCGGAGGTTGACTGAAAATGCTTCACCCATCGAGGAACGACACTCTATCTAGTCGGAGGTTGACTGAAAATGCTTCACCCATCGAGGGGTCGTGTTGAATATAATTTAACATGATGCAGTCGTAGCCTATTGTAACGATGATCTACAACGGAGTATATCGCAAGTCGTATCGTCTGTGTGACGTGCGTACCTTCTTACTCGAGTAGTCTTCCAACTTTCTATTCATCCCAAACTATCGACAACGAAGTTTCGGTTCGACGAACAGTAGTTATGTCGCTACGACTTTTGAACTGATAGTTGACAAGTTGGATTACAGCTAGAAGTTGCAGCGAGCGATGACAACAGTTCAGCAAAATGTCGCCGCTTGCGCACACCATTAGGTTCATTCTTCTCCCCCCGCCGCCTCTGAACTCTCACCAGTTCATCGTGACAAAACCTTTATTCCCCCGAGAGTGACACCTTCCAAGTGAGACACCACAGTCTTTTACATCTACATACCATCAGCGAAGCTCGAGTTGCTTGGCGACGGCTTTGCAATTATCCTCCAAAGTCGGTCATCTGTCAGCGTTCGAGCCCAACTCCTTGTGACGACTTGAAGACAGTCACCACCAGACGATCTGAATTCTACATACCAAACGCTGAAAATGGGCAATGATTATGATCGAGATACTCAACATAACCTTGA
This sequence comes from Costaria costata, assembly GCA_036873775.1. NCBI lineage: Eukaryota > Phaeophyceae > Laminariales > Agaraceae > Costaria > Costaria costata. The sequence goes on along the minus strand of JAYJME010003510.1, from coordinate 5,938 downwards.
AATAAGTAGTAAAGCTCGCTGGCAACGGTGTACTTGTGCACCTTAGCAGCTGGTTGTCCGAGACAGCTTGATGCACGCCTTCGCGTGTCTAAGACCCAACAAAGCTCAAGCTTGGAATAGTCTTCGGGCGATTAAGTACGCACAAATCACAACCAATTGTCTCCAGGAGACGGGAACCACAACATGCCTGCCACGCCATGTGCACTGTTCATAGCGCACGGCAGCCCACAAGGCAAGGGAGTCCAGCCTTGGTATCAATCGGTGGGCATTAAACATGGATGCTACCCTGTACGGTTACCTGTACGACGTTACTTATCCTACCTAACGACAAGATGATCGAAACCATGCCTGAGTGACACCGCCTGCAAAACAAAAGAGAGCAAGGTTCAGCGCACATACCGGGTGGCCTGCCCGACCCACGCATGCAAGATATAAAACTGAAACCTACCAAACCCGACAAACACAAAGAAGTCCGTACGACAGGTAGATCAATTTCCGACTGGCCTCGCCGCCTACCTCCATACTGTACGCTATATAAGTATATTTATGACGAAACGAACCCGGAACTCCTGCTAGTGTTCCTGCCTCCGGTGTACATCTGGATCTACTACTGTAGACTCTTTAGACGACCATGAAGGTATATACTGGTAGCGTACAAGCCTGTCGTCTTACGGATCCACAAGAGACGTAGCCTACACGTGTCAACAGACCCCCTCCCATTGGTTACAAGGTCGAGAACCGACCGTAAGCGGAGGACACGTTACTGTCAGCCTGAAGATAATCACAACTTGTGCCAAAGCTATTTACAACCTCTTGTTGAGCCGATGTTGTGGATGAGTTTAATGCTGGAAACGTGTCCCGAGCCTACGATGTGGTTCTCGACGGTGTCTCATGGACAAGGGCGACACCAGCAGTTGGACGATCTATAAGATATGGGCCCTCTCTGTGGATGTCTTGCTTGCTTCCCCTGGCAACCAAACAGGCTGCAAGGTACTCCGTCAGCGGGTGCTTTGCTGTTTCCTTCGCCAGGCTGCCGCGCACTCACTTCGTGCGAAATACATGCACGAAATCAGAACCAACACGAAAGAACAGCGCCCATGCCTGTTGGACAGAGACGGTGGTCGACAAAGGACGTAGGGGGGGCATCAGTGCACGTACCATATCATATAAAATATCCCCCTCGCGTACGATCGCCCTAACGACGACACACCACTGCTATGCATGCATCTATTGATAGCTGACGCCGGGTGCTCCAATGATTGCCCTGCAATATTATTATAAGACCCTTACCGTAATGACGAGCACAATGTGTGCCCATGTAGGGAGTGGACACCACACCCTGTCGAACATGTCATTCAGTTGCAGAATGGTTTCTCTCGCACCGCCGCCTGGAATAGTACGACAAGTGAACAGAGCAAGCGGGAAGAAGGATCACGTACTGGTGCGTCCAGACGACACTCGTATAACACCCACGAAACCACACATCCTCTAGGACGAATATCCGAGCCAAGTCTTCGCGACAACGGCGACGATGAAAATGCCGAGCTACGTGTCCACGGAAATATCCAGGACGAGACCTGCCCAAAGCCACAACATCAATTGTGTGTGTGCCCCTTAGGTTGAAGAAAACCGGCGAAGAGGTTCATCCCAGGGATTGCACTATCTTCCGTGTTTAAAAGGCCTTAGCGCCAACAGGCGGAACCGGCGAGAGGAGTACAACCCATTGCTAGCCAGCGACGTTGCCGAAGGATACGTTCCAAACACGGGTGGGCCACACTGTTTGCACTTGTTTCCACATTAGTTTGCGAAGCCTGGCCGAGAGTAGCTTGTGCTGGTGTGTACATTGGTTCTCTCACGAAGCCTGCGCGTGCTCGTACAGAGGTCGTGGAATGAACCGGGACCTGCGGTGGTACGGCGCGCACTCACCCTTCACTCCCGAAATGAAGCTCGCCGCCATCAGCAAAAGGGGCAAGCAGATCATTATCGGGGTGTCCCTGCCGACGGTGGAAGGCCGGGGATGAGGTTATATTCGGGTTGCGGAAACACGTCGGTATCGGTACCAAGCACAGAACACCAGCCAGTGTCCACCGTGGAAATTCGAGGGTACCAGCCATGTCCGACACATCTCCGCTTGGAATGCGGGTACCTGTGGTATCCGGGGACTGCGCTCTGTCCCCTGTCAATATCCATGGGCTTCGTACTGATACATGGGCGTACAGGATCTCTCTCGAGTCTCAACAGGTAACCAACGTAGAGACAAGGCAGCGTCACCGATTACGACGCGCTTATAGTATCACTTTCTGTGTATCTCTTTGTATTGATCTTGGGTCCATCCACAAAGCCGGAAGTGCAGCGATGCTCGCCGCGGGCTCCTGCTGAGTTCAGGGATGGTGTGTACTGTGATCGATTCGTTTCTTTGCGACGACATCATATCTCTGATGTCGCTGTCCATCGAACATACTGTACACATGTTAGCAGAATCACATGAATGTTCATCAAACGAGGTTCAGCATCGATGTACCTGAGACGCAACGGACGAGGACACGATTCGGGATTGCGGCAGCAAAACCAACTGCCGTAGCGGAGAAACCAAACGTCGACATAAACACAATTCGATTAGTCCTCCAGCAATTGTAGTCGTTACAGGCACTGGTCGCGCAATCACACCTTCTAACACGGCCGCCCACCGGGCCGTCGCGGGGACTATAAGGAGGGTATATCACACCCTGTACACCAGACGCAAGAACGGTCTACTGCTACGACCATAGACGACGGGAAAAATCCAACGATGACGCGTGCTACAATAAAGGTAGACTTTTTTGGCTTTGTGTTTCTGAGCGACCGGGCACCTTAACACAAAAAATGTCGGTAGGTTATTCTCGTTTTGCAAATAGGATTTTCTTGTATGCCCAATCCATGTTTTAGTTTCATGGGGCTTCCCTTCCAGCTTACTCAAAAACAGTTTCTGGGTTCGGTATGGAGCTCTTCAAGTGAGGAGCCCAAAAAACAAAAGGCATGGAGCAACACCTCTATCGTAGCATGTGTGCGGTATATATATGTTGTTATGATTTTCATGTACAGCAGTATACAATCATGTTTGCCCTCCTACAATGTGCAGCATGAGCTTCAACTTCAATCACTCGCTATCATCCCCAGAAAGAAAACAAAAACGTAAGGAAAACAAAAACATAGGTAACCCACGCACGAATTGTAACTCCCTCTTCTGGAAGTACTTCCAGCTTCACCTCGATCTACCCTACTTGCTATCCTTGCTCCCCTCTTCCTTCTCAATGCACACCCCTCTTCATTTTACTCTTAAGTCCTGCTCTGCGTCCAGGCTCCATCCCGATGCCACGGGTGTGCGTCTGCCATCCCTCCCCCCGCCGGCTCCTTCTTGCTTCCTTGCGATCTCTGACCTGGAGCTTGAAGCGGGACATTCTCCTAGAAATGTGGACCTGTATGACCACTTAGCAAATTTGTAGTACCTGGTAGGCGTTACTGTAACACTCGCTTCCTCGCCATCGACCGTCCATCCTTCACCCCCACGACACTTGCTGCCAGCTGGTCGAAGACATGGCTACCTTCTACCCTGGGGCGTCAAATTATTTCCACCGTAAAGTTGTCAAGTTTGTGGTTCTGTTCGTCAAAGGACACATATCCAGGAAGCGGCGACCGTACGTAGTGTTGCAGCTTGCGCGCCTTGTAGGTAGAGGCAGCTGATCCATCATGGTCAGCGCTGCCTGTCCGCAGATGTACCTGTGCTTGCGGGTCTGAGTGAGTCACATCCAATTGGATGGACGTGTCCCGGTAATCCGGATTTGGATCGTCCCGACGACCTCCTTTTCTGAGGATGTCCATCCGGCGGTTCCTGTCAGCCGTCAAGGGTTCCCCGCTTTCTACTGGGCGAGGAACCCCAAGCCGCACTGCTGTTAGCGACAATAGACAGTGGAATTTGTCTGTCCATATACATTATCGGCGGCAATAGGTTTTGATGCTACAGTAGGCGGTACACATGGTATATTGCCGTGACATTAGGCAGGGGATACTGTCAACCCGGTAGACGTTGTCTACCACAATGGGTTGTCAAAACTATTTCCATCAATAGCGAACTCAAAACCCAGCTCCAGCGTCTCTTGCAGTTTTTGTTTCCTTCCTATCAATGTCTGTTTCACGTACCTTGATTTGGTAGACGACCGTTCCTCCGAATCGACGTTCAAGGACCGAACGACATCATGTTCACGGCAGCCTGAGGTAAACGATCCAACGGCGGGGATGCATGCGTTGGTTCGAGTTACGGTCGATGTCAACACCACATTTCATTTCAGGGTTGACCGTGTTACGGTATAAGCCGAAAATAATTCGGTAAAAGCGCATGAAACATGCAAACCGGGGGGTTGTACACTTTGTTAGACTGTTTATGACGCGTCATAACAAAATGCTCCATGGCGTGCCTTGGCATGGTCATCGAACGCCATAGGGAACTGTCATGGGAGGTCATCACGGTTCATGACATAGAAAGGGCTGGCACCGATTGACATCCATGGCATACCATGGGAAAACGTCATGACATCGCCCTGAACTTGTCCCGTGGCGGTGCCATGGGACCGCCCATGGCACTGCCACCGCCATATGATGACACACTCCTGGATATCCCACGACGGCCGGGGTCGTGGCACGGGGGGAGCACTAAGACATATGTCAGTTGCCAACATCGCCCATGAAAGCCCTCCCATGACAGACCGCCATCGTTGCCGGCCGCGAGACTTCCCCTAAAACCCACGGCAGTGACATGGGGGCCCTTGAAAACATGTGGGATTGTCATGGCGCTCGTCACGTCACACCCAGAGCAGTTCGCGGATGACCCTGAAAGCCCAAGAAATTTCATAAAATGTCATGTCAGCCCATGGCAATGTCATGGGTTCGTTGCGGCAGCCGCATCTCTTGAGCCGGTGCACCCCTCGCGAGCGCATACGCCTGACCAGGCTCGTTCCCAAGGTTCTTCGCAGGCCACGGCCGCTCGCGCAAAGCGCAGTGGGTTTCTGGGCTCTCTTCCTCGAGTGGACAAAGGCGACGTACCGAGGTAGCCGAGCGAATCTACTCGCTAAGGGCAATCACGGGCAAGCTTCTCGCTTCGGGTGTTGTCGCACGACGAGTTGGTGATATATGCACTTCCCGGGGTGCGCGAACCCTTTACGCCGAGTCAGGCCGCCTCCAGCGGGACCACCACGCGGATGACTTCCGCGAGCGAGCATGGCTGCTGCGATTACGGGTCTGTGTCGGGTGAGCGACTATCTCTACGCGCTGAGGAGGCTCTGCGTGTAAACATTGCTCGCTTTTCGCTTTTCGGTAAATACTGAATTTCGTTAAAAGCCGGAAAACACCTAGGCAATCGGCGGCACTTTTGCCACGGGAAACGTCCGGCGGGAAAAAACAGGATTGTTTTTTGCTTTTTCGGCTGCCGTGAAAATGATGAAAATCCCCGTTTCCAACCAAAGCGATCCCGCGCCAAATAATAAATGATCCCTTGAAAAATCTGATCTCCCGCTCCCACCAAATCGATCCCCGCGAGAATATCGTTTTCCCAGTGTTTTTCCCGATCCCATGCGGTAATATCCCGCGGAAACATCGATTTCCCGAATCCCGTGGAACGTTTTCCCGTACAAGGACTGCCAGCACAGGATCCGGTACACCAATCAGCACATACACCTCACGACGCTTGGAAACTCTGTCGAGATCTGAGATCTTATATCTCCCCAGTCATGTATTTTCTCATTGTTTTTATATAAAGTACCTATTTTTTCAGTTCAAAACGTTAACGATGTACGTATGTATAACAAATGCCTTGCTGTAAAGTCTTATTTCTCGAAAAAATTCAGCCTAAAATTCGTGAATACCAAATTCTTAACGCATGTGTCGCGTACTGTATCGCGCTCACAGC
>JAYJME010003508.1:0-12014 GCA_036873775.1 Costaria costata | reverse complement strand
TCCCACGCAGCTTGCAAAGTTGAGATTCGACGAAATCCTCGATCTCACAGCTGACGTTTTTTTCTTTTATAATAAACCGTTTGGAAATACGGCAGGACCGTCTCGAGAGATCTGCTGCCTGCAGCTCCTACAGACAAGAAGGTAGGGATATTCGCCAGTGTGTGGTCGCAACATGACATGACACCATCAGCGTCCCGTCTTGGTGACACCTAGGATACGTCTTACGTAGAATGTATTTCGATGTCCCGTTACCTCTCGCCTGCCTATGACATGGCCTGAACCTTCTTCGTCGTCTAAACATACATGCTGCTGTATATCTCCTGTTCCACCGGTCGTGGGCGGGACTGCCACCAAAACCATCTCTTTTTGTAGAAACCGCGACTTGGTCTTCAACTTCAATTCGCAGGAATCTCCACAATGTGAATCACGCTCCGGCACTACAAAAATCACCCTGCTCCGACCCGCGGCTTTAACGTGAGACCACAACAAAAAAGGTGTTCGTTAGAAGGAACAACCTGTTGAGCTATCTCAGTTACTGAAATAGCTCAACAGGTTATTCCTTCTAGCGAAACTGAAATACCTCAGCAGGTTATCCCTTGTAACGAACAAAAAGTGTTTCGTAATGCAGCTAAACATGATACGCGTGCTCGAGCCCGTCTCTATCCGTTCTTGAAATAATATCAATAAGTATAACGTACGTGCCGAATTCACACAAAACCTACACTGAACGCAAGACCCTTGCAAGCAGAGATGGGCGATGGCTGTACGCGGTAAGTCAGTGCCGTGAGTTGCTGGCGGCTCTACGGTCAGCTGGTTTGGTCGTCAGCTGACCGCATCAGATTATGTTGGGCCGTTCAGTTCGCACAAACATATGTCCCATTCGTCGAATTATAGACTTACCCCCCCCCCCACCCACCTCCATTTCGATGTTTTCCCCTCCAAACGGCCAGACCTTACGAAAACACGTCGCGAGTTAGAATGCCGGTCGGCCGCTTCTTTCGCACAAATACCAAAGGACAAGATACCGCTCTCCATAATGACGACTTCAATATCCAACAGATTTCAATGAAATAAAATGTTCTGCAAACGAACACGGCAAGAACACGCCACCTCATTTAATCAGTAGAGAGACCCCGCGGTAAGGACCAAGCACCATTACAGTTTGGAGGACGAATAAACGAAACGGCGAAAATACGGTATAACGATACAACGGTAAACACGGTATTACGACCGACCGTAAAATCGTGACCCAGTCAGATGGACCCAGGGTAGAGACACGATTGGTTCCATCATTTTTGGTTCGGCAGGGGATTGAAAATTTTCCCTCAAGGTGCGATTCTTCAAGAAGATAGAAAACAAGAGAACGCGGGCGAGGGGTGGAGAGACTACAGGCATTGCCGCCCACCCCACAAGCTTGGTTGCCGGTGTTTGTTCTGCTGAGTAACCTCCTTGCCGTTGCGTTATGTATTGGAACAAGGACTCTGCTGTCCACTATCACTGACACCTAGTTGTTTCGTAGTCACCACCCTGAGTACACTACATGAAGTATCTTATTCTAGAGGCGGATGAATACGATATTATGCGGGGAAAGTAGGTCTGTTACTTCCCGTCAGTATACTGTATGTTGAAGTTGTAACTAGCTTATCACGATACGTATCAGGGAACGTTGCATAGAACGTTATGGGGATTACATAGAACGGTACAGGGAGCATTCACGGAGTGTCGGCCAGTACGACACTCGGAGAGTACATCTTCCCGTAGCATGCGCATTGTTCCGTACGGACCAGGCGATGGCTACGCCCAACTCCATCACAGCTTCTTTCTTCTGCTATATATATATATTCCTCTTGAGTTACTCTGTCTTCTCCTGTCTTTTCCTGTCTTCTTCTACTTTCCCTTTTCTTGTCATATTTTGCTATGGCCACGTAAGCACCTTTCCAAAGAGCGCATTTTCTTCTTCTTCTCAAGTGATCTTTACAGACACTTCGGTGCCACCTCTGCCTTCCCTCTTCACAGAGACAGAGCATCATCCCTTAATTAGGCACATCGCACTTAGTGCGGGTGATTTCATCGCAGTGGTTTAACCCGGGTGAGCGCCTCCCTGCTTTGGGGCCGGAGACCTCTTCGTAGTCAACAATGACGTTGCGTAATCGCAGGCTGTGTAAGTTTTATTGTAAACGGGAATCGCGGTGTTATAATGGTAACGGCGATAAACTATCTCTCCAATATGATGACCCTCTCACTGCCGTCGTGCTCCGTTTTGTGTAGGTGGTGGGGTGGAATAACCGCGGTACGATCGTGTTCAACGATGTTCTTTGCAGCCAGAACACTGCGGAAAACAACGGCGGCTGCTTCTATGGTGCAGGCAGAGGGATCATCAACGACGGGACGGCTATGACGAACAATTCGGGGGCCCATGGAGGCAGCATACGTGAGTGCAATTAGTGCGGTTATGGTTTCTTGTGTCGGGGCACAGCTGCTACCATCGCCAAACATGTTTCCGGTCCAACGTGCTTGTCGGTCGTTCAGTTGCCACCAGAAAAGGCACCGGCGATAGTGCTAGTTTTATAACACGGATAGCCCGTGTTGGAGGCACAACCCGGGCTGGGCACCGAAATCGACCTTCGGTTATTTTGCCGGAAACCACTCTCGGTTTGCGGCAACCCGAGACCGGACGTTTCAGAACCGGTTATTCTATTAATGAAAAAACGCTAATCTGTTTCCGGTCGATTTTTGCATCCCGTATCCCCTACCCCCATATAACGCCTCTGTACCTGTATGGAAACCCCTCTTTCTTCAGAACGCCGAAACCGAAGACAAACTTCGATCGGTTACCAGATACCCGACCGAACCCATGAAGTCTTCGGTGCTCAACTCTGTGTTGTGCCGATGTGCCTACCGACGAGCACTTAAACATCGCGATCTTTCTCCATGGGGGTGCGAACGTGGCGCAAAATACCCATTCTTGTGCAGTAATCGAACGAGTAACCGCCTCAACGTTTCGGTTAGTTTATCGAAAAACTCCGAGAACCGAAGGTACTTTTTGGGCAGGTATTAGATAACACATCGGACCAACTAAGGATTCGATGCCCCCGCTATGGGCACGACCCGCGTCCAAAACTTTCGTTCTCGCCATTAATTCATAGGTTAGGCACGCTTTAGCCGGGATTGAAGCGCTTGTCTGTGTGCATGTCATTTTCCAGAAAATATTCATGGTGTTCTGGACATATACTGCCAACGTTGCATTTTCAACGCCGTCGACGATATATATATATACATATATATCTGCCTGAACAACGGCTGGCTTCATTGGCATCAGCTGAGCTGATACTGTATTTTTGTGCCCCCAACCCATGACTCCAGTGGCGTTTGAGGGCAGCCATATCAGCGTCAGAGGTGGACACTTCTCGGGAGGGTCCAGTACAAACGGCGCGTTTATCTATGCTCAAGACAACACCCGAGTCACGATCACAAGTGGGCTGATCGAAGAAAATTCGTCGAGCAGGAGAGGTGGTGCGGTAAGTCGCCGATCGACATGGCAGCGAAGACAAAAACGAGCAAGGTTGTCACAACGCAGCGGTGACACCGTCTAAAACTATGTATATCTCTGCGAAGTTTCCCGTCAACGGTTTCCACGTGTCGTGGTTATCACGGCCTACTTCATTACGTTCTGGAGTTTGGTCAACTCAGCTATGCATAGTTATTCGGCATTGTAAGGTTACAGTGCAGCCAGCGCACCTTTCGCGGGGTGGTTCGCGTTGCCGGTGCATGGGTGCGATGTCGGAAGTTCGGTTTGCCTTCTGCTCACACCAGTGTATCCCGCCGTGTAAATATGATACCTGTCGTATCATTTAACAGCGGAGCTTAACCTCTTTTGCGCTGATCGACACGAATTTCGAAATATTTCACGACATATTGTATCCGAATCAACCAGGCATGGTCATTCTTAGTGCTTAAGTTTATTTAGGCGGTACACTAATCTACCCCCAGAGTGCATTAATCTAGTCAAACAATAGCTTACTGAAAGCCTATGCTTAGCGTGTGTATGCACAATTCGACGTGAGTTCAGGTGGGACGAAAATGATGGACCCTTCCCGCGACAAGACGAACAGCACGCTGCGAATTAGGGGTGCTGTGTTGTGACCCCAGACCTGCGCTGCGTATTAGGGGGAGAACGGCGAAAACAATAACGGGGGCGCGTCAAAACAAAAGAAACACCACTCGAAAAGACGGTTTCGCCTAAGGCCTCGCCAAGCCACGCTTGTTTCCATCACTCCAGTAGATAGTATACAGCTAACTTGGATTCAAAATAACCCCTCGTTGAATCGTCCTATACGACGTCCCTTATGTGTGCTTCTTTGAAAGATCTATGTCAACGGGAATGAGGCCTCAGATATCTTGATTGAGGGAGGTGTATTCAAGAACAACGACGCGCTGGAATCGGGAGGCGCGATCGCGGTGTGGGGAGATCCTTCGTTGGTGAACATCACTGGCGGCACGTTCGAAGGCAACCACGCAACGTGAGTTTATGACGGCCAAGAGGTAATATATATATATATATATATATATATTATATATTTAGTCACCAGGAACAATGTGGGTCCTTGGCACATCGGGTAGACCTCAGACAACTTGTAGAGAGTCCGTATATTTAAGTACATTAATATTTGGACCACGAGCGACTACGACGTGTGACATACCACAATAGATGGGATTTTTATTCTGTGCAGACCGACCGTGGACCAGAACCCCAACGGATAGGGTGGACCAATTGGGCATGCGGCATAGCGACATAGGCCGGGGTTTGCAAGGGGGCGGGTTTTGTTGACTTCCCTCGCTACCCGGAGAGACCACCCCCCCGGTGTCTATTTCTACCCGCACACGGTCCTCCCGCGACAAGGTCGGGTCGACACACTCAGGCGTTCGAAGTCACGGCAGCGTTCGCTTCTGTTGCTGCGGCAACAACCGTTGCCATGGCATCACGGTAGGGTTCTATGCTAATCGTTGTGTGCCGCAGAAGCGCTAGACTGTTGCCACCCAACTCACTTGTTATGTGTGGACGTGGGTCATGCCCTGGTTACGCCACCCGCACGAGTGGCTCCGTACCGACCTCAAACCAGGAACAAACACATCTTACGGTGGGCTCAGGCAGCCTAACAAGCAATCCATGGCCGTGCATATCACGAAGCCGAAACTACCTATAGCCATAGACACGAAACCAAGCCGGGAAGCCACACGGGCGATGGCCTCTGAGCCGCCACAAGAAGAAGCCCAACAAGTGATCCGCCCACCGTAGCCCTTGCCTGCCTGTGATGAGACCGTAATATATATTATATATATATATATATATATATATATATTTATATATATATATATATATATATATTTACAGACGCGCCTGAGAATTAAAATATATATGTTTCATAACCAGTTGGCAAACTGCACGGAGTCACCTGCATGGAAGATTGTCGTTAACCCGCTATTGCTTCGATACCGTTAATATCGACACTTCAAATGGTATATTTCAGATTCTACGGCGGTTTCGCGTTTGTGGAGGGCGGAGGCAGCCTTAAGTGCGAGGGGGCCACTGTCAGAAGCAATCGCGCCTATGAGCAAGGCGGGGCTATATATGCCCGGCAAGCTACGTGGGTATACTCTAGCTGCGACTTGATCGAGAACGAGTCGCCTCAAGGAGCGGCCATCTACCTGACGAACGTGAAGGGTGCCACGTTCGAAGACCACAATGTCACTAACAACGTCGCCATGGGCGGCAGCGTGGTGTATCTGGCAGCGAGCTCAGTCGTTGCCAGGTACGTCACGTTCGACTCGCGCTACATGCAGGATCACTCCTTCAACCGTGCGATACAGATGGACGGCCATACTACGCTCGACGCGGGGCAGTGCATATTCGACGGCTGGCGGGGTGACACCGTGATACTAAACCTCAACCCGGCTAAAGGCTCGCTTGTCCTCACCAGCTGCGACTTTAGGGGGAGCTCCGCGAACATAGCGGTCACCTCGCCCAACTCAGACGCCGAGATCCGCAACGCCGTCGTGAGCAGTTTGACGTTCGAAAATGCTGTCGCCAGCTCGGTGGAATGCCCCATGACGATCGTGGACCGTGCTCTGAACTGCACCGATTCTAACGCGTGCGGGTCAGTCGATTGCGTGGACAGTCCACTAGGAGTACTGTGCGATTGCCTCAAGGGTGGGGAATGTCTGAACGATGGAGGCAAGTTATCCCTCGAAGTTTACCAAAATCCAGATACGGAGACCTACAGCCCCGACTCGGTAACGTTTGTGCTGGCGGTCTCAGCAGGGAATGACGGAACAACGTCCGCCGTCTGGAAGTTGGAATTCGTGGCTGCTGACCTTGACTTGGATGTCGTTCCCTCAAGCGGCGTCTTGCCTCCTGGTGGGAGCGTGCAGGTGTCAGTTACGGGTACCCCCTCGAGAACGGATGTCGGCGGGAATCTGATCAGCAGGTTCAGTTTGAAGTCGGTAGGCAATGCTAGCTCGGCCGCTACAGTCGTCGATACTAAGAACGTCACTTCGGCGTTCTACCTTTGTCCAGCCTACGAATACGCGACACCGCTGCACGACGACGACAACGACGGTGACGACGGTGTCTCGTGCCAGCGGTGTTCTACCATCGTCGGCGAAGAGGCGGTCAATTGCACAGACCCGGGGGCAACGCAGTACATGCTGCCTGTTCAGCAGGGGTATTGGCGCTCTAGCAACGAATCTCTTGAGGTCCTCCAATGCTTGCACTCAGACGCGTGCGCGGGAGCGACGGAGATTTCGAGTTCCGACGGATACTGCACGGATGGGTACGAGGGTCCATGTAAGTCTAGGTACATACAATACCGTGGGGTCGGTCAGTACTATTCGGTATACCCTAACCAGTCACAATTATCGATTCATTGTTGCACGTAATGAATAGCGTTTATCGCGTAAATGGTGGATGCTATACATGTACTCCCGATTCACCTGAGTTTGGTGCCGGAGTCTCTACGACGGAGCGGCTTATCTAACATGTGTTCATCTTCATTCCAAGAAGGTGGCACCTGTTGCATGCGACGTATTGACCCTGCTCATCTCTTGCCACCTACAACCCCACGATACTTCTGTTATGTCAGACATATGACGGGTGCTATAGATCAAAGTTGCCTTGTCACCTGGCTGCTGTTTTAAACGCTGGATTTGACCGCGGAACCTCTTGCACTGAACCAGCCATCTCGTGTGTATCTTTTTGCATCCGTCAACGTGGTGGTTTCTACATGCCGCATATTGATCCAGCTAATTCATAGGCATCCACTACCCCTCGATACCGGTGTGCTGTCAGATTGCGCCGTGTGCGCCGATGGGTATGGCAGAGGCGTCAGCCACGCCTGCCACTCCTGCAATGACGCGAATACCCCCCTGCTTGTCGCGGCGGGCGCGCTATTTTCACTGGTGATGATTCTGCTTCTGGGTTTCGCGGTGGTGTTCTTGATCGGGGGGCTTGACGCCATCGACACAGTCCACCAATCTTTCAGGCGAAAATTCTCCGAAGCACGCATCAGGCCCGGCTCACGCCGTGAAGTCAGTTCTCCTGTATTTGACTTCGCATTGGCACGAAGCACATCTAAAGTCGGTCCCAGGATTAGCGCGTTGGATAAACCCACCGTTCCTGTATTTTCCTCGGAGCCGGAGGTTAAAGGCTGCGGTGGTGGAGGTGGTGTTCAGGTGCGATGCGTGTCCTCGTCGGGGTCTGATCATCCAGATGGTATATATCAGACAAATTACGCGCCCTTCGGCGATGTTGTTGAAGCAGGCATCGAGCTCTCAGACATGGCGAATACAGCCGCTACTGGGAACGAATATGTCGCTGCCCATCAAAATGCTCAGATATCGACGCTGGCTGGCCTTTCGCTAGGCAGTCGACGCGCACCGAGGGATGCAGATGTTAAACACGACAGCGGCGGAACGCCCAGGTGCTGTGGGTTGGGCAAGAAAACTAAGCGTTGGGTATCGATATTGCCATTGGACAAGATCAAGATCCTCGTGGTTGTGTGGCAAATTCTTGTGCTTTGTTCCAGCATCACGGGGGTCGAATTCCCGGCTTCGTACGCTGGCTTCTTGTCATGGATCAGCGTCGTGAACTTCGACATAGGGAACATCTTCTCGGCCTCGTGTATTTTGCCAGCTGTCAACTTCTACGCGAGGCTTCTCCTTACGACTCTGTTGCCTTTGATGTTGGCGGCCGTGCTGGTGCTCACGTACCACTTGGCCAAGCGTAGGGCAGGGATTGGGCGAGCCGGAGTGATCGCAAGGAGAGCTGCGTGGTCGAGGCATGTAGCCGCGGGGCTGCTTTTGACGTTCTTGGTGAGTGTTTATTCTAGTCTACAGCTGTAGTTGGAGCAAGCAATCTGTTGAAATGTAGATGTATATGGGCGAGGCGCGGACCGGCTCATCCTGCCCAAGCCCCTCGCGTCTGGTTGTGGGTGCTACGTCTGGTGTTGCAAGGTTTAAGGGCGCCAGCGTAGTTCGCCAAACGATTTTCAGTCAGCAGTTAATTTGTTGTTTACATTACGCTGTTGTTGTACATTTTGTCGGCGGCTGCATTTTATCAATCAGTCGGCAAACCCCATGTACGGGAGCTCAGACAGCAGCGGCCAAACCGTTTCACAGGTTGGTAGTGTAAGAGTTTACGTTGTCGTCTTGTATAAGGAATGCCAAAGTTCAGTTTAGTATCTTGCTCACCCCCACAGTAGCGATGTAGTCACCAGGTGGCTTTCCATGTCTTCGCCACTGACAATTTAACTTAGGTAAGGACGGGATGTCGGCCTTGCTTTTGTTCTGTCTGTTGCAGGTATTCACCTCGGTCTCCACTGTGATCTTTAAAACCTTCGCGTGCGACGACGACGCTGTGAAGTTCGAGAGCTATCTCAGAGAAGACTACAGCCTATCGTGTGCCACGCCTTTGCACAGGAAGTTTGAGCTATACGCGGGACTCATGATCTTGGTGAGCAGGCCGGCGAGACGATATTGTAGCCATCGGCACATGGTTTATTTGCTGGTGTTGTTCCAGCGCAATCATTGTGGACTGCAGGTAAGGAAAACATTGCAATGCTCGCTTCTCTGTGTTTGTTCCAGTTCACGTGGTTTGGTCCGTCTCCAACTGTGTCTCCTCGGTTGTGTTGTCGATACTTTGTACGTGCAACCATGCAGGTATACCCGATCGGAATCCCGGTCTTATACGCTGCCATTCTCTGGAAGAATCGGGAATTGCTCAACCCTCGCATCCGCACCGAGCCCGAGGGGGTCGACGAGGACGACACAGAAGCAGGCCCAGCGAGAGGAGACGACAAACCCCCAGCGACACTCTTTACGACGTCAAAGGGTCAGACCAAGGGCGAGTATTCCTTTCTAGAGTTGCAGCAACTGGAGGAAAAAGTGAAGGCGCGCAGGAAGCACCCGGAGCTGGTCCCCTCCATGTTTTTGTGGAAGGATTTTGGTGAGACTCGTAAGGGCAATCGGTATATGGAATATGGTAGCTCCACCATTGCTCCGGCGATCTGTGCGTTGTTTGTGGAGATTATGGACATACCTTCGTCTTGTTGTGAATCGATAATGCAGTGAATGGCGTGTCAAATTTGTCATTTTGACGGAGATAGTTCGTTTATCGACACACCGGCTGGCGCAAACGTAGTGCAGGTATTCTGTCTCTTCATGCGTGTGCAAGTTCGTATAGCTTGATAGCCAGTGGTTGTTTGAAGTCGGTCAAACACTACCACTTACAATTTCGTCTCTGACTCGTTTCCAGGCCCCGACCTGTACTACTACGAGGTGATCGAGTGCGGTCGGAGGATGCTCTTGACGGGCGTGCTCATTTTCATTGCGCCTCGGACCGCCTCACAAGTAGCCATGGCATGCATATTTGCCTTCGCGAGCCTGCTGGGCTTCGAAATCATGCGCCCCCACATGGATCCCGCCGACTCGTGGCTCTACCGCATGGTGAGACGTGACGCTTCGTGTGGGTTTCTGGCAGGTTTGTAGACTTGTAACCGAGTCAACTCTTCTCCTCAAATGTAGGGTACAAAGCGGTACGACTGGAAATGCCCCTTCATGGGTTTTTGCAACAGCACGTTAGGGGTTCGGCACGTGTGGGCATCATGGCGGAGAGAGTCGACGCGTAGAAACGTACATCTAAATATGCTGGAGCAGTCGCGAAGTTGCCACATCATGCCTGTTGACATCACCTCCGACGGCAGCCACAACGCCATGGAACATAACACTCCTGTACGCGTCACTTACACTGTTTCCTCACCGGTCCGCAGGGCTGCGTCATAATATTTTTGAGCAATTTTCTGGCGCTGCTGATCAAGGTGGACGCCGGAAGGAAGGGCGACCGCGACGTGTTCGGAGGTCTGTTGGTCGCGATCAACGTGCTTCTAGTCCTCGCGGTCTTGTTGACCTCCTGGTTCGCGGTCCAGCAGTCTGTGGACGACTCTCGCGGGGAAGATAGCTCCCTTGCCATAGCAAAGGCCATGCTGACAGCGGAGCAGTTCGCCGCTGAAAGCGCCCGGCTCACGCGAGAGAGAGGAAGAAGGGCTCCTATATCTCCGGCGTTCTTCTCTGTCAAGCACGAGGTTCCACCGCCCGAATGTACCGTGACTAAGAAAGATCCGCCGGCACCACACACGCCCTTCGTGAGCGGTGCAACCGAACTAGCCAGCGAGAGTTCCGGGCCGGGTTTAACGAGGGGCGAGGGCGTAGACGCTGCCACTCTAGACAAGTTGCAACACCAAAGCCAAACTCGGATTGACTTGGGGTCCTGATAGTGTCGAAGTCAATTACGACTGTTATCAGCCAGTCCGTAGGTTTCCTTCGAGAAAAGGCGTGGGGCACAAGCGCAGCTTCCACCCAAGAGTGAAGATAGAGTCTCGAGCCGAGGAGCGATGTCTTACAATTTATTTTTTAATCGGGGGGGGGGGGGCATGAATGGCTATACTATGCAAGCTCCAGCCCGTCCTTGGACTCACGAGAGCCATGACCTACTGTAGCCACGTTATATATTTTGACATTTTGACGTTTTCCGTGTTTTCATTGGTTGGTGGCATGGTGTTGTCGTGACATCGAGCGGTCGCAACACCTTCCGAAGACCGTGGCGAGTTTGGCGATTTACCAGAAATCGGTATTCTGAATGTTGGGACGAACGTGTTGTGCTTCTGCAGTATCTGCAGTGGCATATACCTGAGGTTATACTATTGTTGGTACGTTTCGGGTTGGGTACTCCCCTTTACTTCGACCGCTGTACAAGGTCTGTCTTGTCTAGTTGCTAGTCACCGGAGGCACGATGTTACAAGAGATTACATCGGGCGGTCGCCACATCTTTGTTGATTTTCTTCCCTGTAGAGGAGCCTCATCCCCCACAGTCCGAGTGCCTGCTAAGTTCGACCGCATCACTCCAAATTCATGTTATGTATTGTTTGGATGAGCATATATTGTCCTTCACCTATATGGGACCATCGTACTACTGTATACTCGTACGGTATTACATACCAGGTACCTGCGAGTACGTACATCTATACCTCTACAGCCCTATTGGGGCTGTAGCTAGTGTCTACATTAAATGAGTTTCAATATTTACTACGTTACATGTGTTTCCACCTTTACTAGCGCCTTAGAAGCGTCTGTGTCTTTGATATAACTACAGTACGCTACGAGTACCTCATACTGGTATAGACACTGTTTGAGAATCGTTGCGTCGGATAATGATGTGGTCATCAGACCAACGATAGATTTTCATGCAATGATTACCAGGTACCAAGTAGATGGCATCAACGCCTGAAAACACGTTTTTTTGGGGGTTTTCGGAAAAATGGGAACGGAGCCTAAAATGAGAACGGACGGGTTTTTTTCGAAAGCACACCAATTGTGTACAACTGCAAGAAAAAAAGTTGACAGTCCTGTGGGGCTGTACAGCAGCCTTCGAATGAGCTGTCACTCAGGCTGGAAGTCCTAGGCAT
>JAYJME010003507.1:0-12016 GCA_036873775.1 Costaria costata | reverse complement strand
CCGCGCTCGGAAACAATTACAACAGAGCAAGCAAATAATACCGATAGGTTGTTTGGGGGGTTCGGGCCTTAACCCGCCGGGCGGGGAACGCTATAGAATATCAGTACTAGTAGTAAGTCTTGTTAGTAGCAAATAGCAGGGGACCCTCTAGCAGTCTATACAATACCCGGGTATTGTACGTAGACGTGTACAATGCAATTACAACATTCGTATTAATAGAAGTACTAGTAATAGTATAGAACTCTACGAGGTATATGCCAGGTACCAGTACTCGTGCTACTTTTTTAACGCTTTTATACTATGCCCCAAAAAAATATCCCAAACTATTTCCAAGTAATTTTTGTCCCCGAAAACCGTTTCTGGCTCTTAAGGTATACCGGGTGTATCGTATTATTATGCCTGGTACCTGGTGGTAAAATAGTAATTTCGATTTTGTAATTGCATGTCCTTCGAAAAGTGAAAGTGAACCTCTTCCTGTTTTCGAGACAAAAAACTTACTGTCAGGGGTAAAGTTGCTGGAGCTTGTCCTGTGACCACACAGACTCGGTTTTGGCGATGAGTTAATTTACCCCTTTCGCAGTGCACCCCATGTTGTAAGGGACAAACGACTTGAATTTAGATTGGGGTCGTGTTGGCAGTAGCACTACTAGTACAGGGTGAAAGTGAGAACAGCCACAACAACTGTAGAATGTAATGTTTTTTTTTTGTGATCGTTGTATCATAGCAGCAATATATATATAACAGCAGCAGCAGCAGAACAGCAGTACTATACGCTTACGCTGGTATGATATCATACTGACTACCGCTCGCTGTGCGGGTGCTTCCTGCTTTTTTGTTCGTTGTGGAACTCTGTGTATGGGCTATTATGATACGATGTGTGTGTTCTTCGCATTAATCCGTGCTTCTATAAATTATAAAAGAAAAAAAAAAAACGTCAGCAGCTGTGAGATCGAGGATTTCTTCGAATATCAACTTTGCAAGCTGCGTGGGATACTTCGATATGCTCGTCGACATTACAATGCATTATCTCTGTGTCGTAGTTTGTGACCAAAGAGCGTGTACTGGTGCTGTATCTCTCTCTATAAGGTGAAGAATCAGCACGGACACTGGGTGTGCTGGTTGTCGACGAGCAGAAGAACGCCTTATTTCATGTGAAATACACACACCCGCACACACCCAGCATCCCCCCCAGCCCCCAGTGTCCGTGCTGGGTCTTCATCCTATAGACAAGGCGCCTGCATTGCTGATATGATAGTTCTTCTTCTGTAGATGCCCGCTACGCACCTTGAAAATAAAGTAGAGATATACAGTACATACAAGCTCGATATATGTATGCGGGCAGAGTATGATTGATACCTGGTATTATATGTTTTTATATATACTTGTGGAAGAAGGTGGCGTGTAATATATGTTGGTTGGTTTGGGAATGATAGTTCATGGTGTCGAAGCCACTGGTGAGCACGCGGGAGGGGTGGAGGCGGGGGGGGGCTGACCGGACGGGTTGGGCTGGCCGGGCCTGCTCGCTGCTTGCTGGGTGCTGGCACCACAGCAAGCAGTTAGTTGGCAGATGATGGGGAGCGAGCGGGTGGCGGAAGGGAGCAGCAATAGGCGACCATGGTGGTTGGATGGTGGTTGGTGGTGGTGTTTGGTGGCTATATGGGGGATCAGTGGTGGGGTACTACTTACCAGTATTAATTATTTTTTTATTTTAGTATGATATTACAGTATGTGAATATGGAAATATGGTCGTACCCGTTACCATGGTATGTTTTTTGGTTTTGTTTTTTCGTTGTATGATGGACGGTTGAAAAGTATGGCTATGATATGACGGTATTAAAACGCCATTAGCCCATAATAGTTGGTAACGGGTTCCACCGATTTTCTCGTTTTTTCTGGCTAGTCACAAAGTGGGTCAAAGTTCCCAAATGAGTTTACGTAAGTAGTCGTATCATAGTGCGATGAAAGCGATAGAATGGCTGGAGCAGCAGCAGCAGCAGCAGCAGTTGGATATGGTTCTACATGATGTTATACAAGCAAGTATTTTCATGTTTTTTCGAAGAAAGGTATGCTGTATGCTATTTACGGGGGACCATAGTTAATAGGACCTACTGTAGACACAATAGGACCTACTGTAGACACCGAAACCTGTATATTTCCCTATTGTTGCCAACAGTATTTGGTCCCTAGTTAACAGGACCTACTGTAGACACAATAGAACCTACTGTAGTCACCAAAACCTATATATTTCCCTATCTTCGCTAACAATATTTGGTCCTATTTACTATGGTCCCCCGTAATAGTGTCTTGGAGTACGTAGTATGATTAATTAAACCTCCCCTCCCTCGCCCAAAAACAAAAAACAATAAACTAAAATAAACTCTCCTCGAAGCTATACCTCTCCTCGAAACCGAAAAGTAATTATTACGGGGGACCACAGTTAATAGGACCTACTGTAGACACAATAGGACCTGATGATGTAGACACCAAGACCTACATATTTCCCAATTGTTGCTAACAATATTTGGTCCATAGTTAATAGGACCTACTGTAAATACAATAGGACCTACTGCAGACACTAAAACCTATATATTTCCCCATTTTAGCTAACAACATTTGGTCCTATTTTACTATGGTCTCCCGTAATAGTGTCTTGGGTTAGTGTGATTAATTTTATCTCCCCTCCCTCGCCCAAAAACCAAAACATAAACAATATACTTAGTAAATAGACATCGTATACCCCACCAGGTCCTCGAAACCGCAAAACGTTTTACATTTAAATTATCATGTGACATATATCATATATATACTATGTGTATATGATTACAATGCAAACTAAGCAGTTTATACACAATCCGAGCAGTAGTACCAGGTAGTCGTACAACTGTCTAATATTACTGAGGTATCGCTTCCCCTCCACTCTGATGAATATTTGTTCACCATTCCCCCATAAATCGTGGCGCCTTCAATTTGTGACGGAAGCCGAAAATATACCATGCAAATACGTTCGGAGCTATTTGTTTATTTCTCTTACAAAATAGTCAGCTTTTTCTAACCCGGGGCGAAGAAATGCTGGTATCATATACGAGGAATGCAACGACAGAGAGAGGTGCACCGGTTTTTTTTCTGAGGCTCCTCACTTTAGGAGCCCCGTACGTACTTCACCCACATACTGGTTTTGAGTCAACCAAAAGTGCAACCCGATAGCAAAGTCCATGACATTGGTATGCAAAACAGTAATATTGCAAAACAAGACTAACACCCTGACGCTTTTGGGTTAAGGACCTCCGTCATTCAGAAACAAAACAAAACAAAAAAAAGTGTTATTTATACCTCTATCGTAGCACGCGTCATACCCCAACAAAATTTCTTATGATATGTATGTTATCCATGTTTTTTTTTTGTGTTTTCGTAGCGGTGATATGGGTGTCTTCACAGATGGGCTACTTGTGAAGTTTCGATTTTCCGGATTGTTTCGTCGTTTCTCGGGATCTAGTTTAGGTTTTGTCTGTTCCATAATTAATAGACGTCAAATTGAGTTTTTTTTTTACAGTAGTTTATTCTGAACTTTGGTAGAACTGAGCTCCTGCTGCTGCGTACTTGGTGTTAACGCATGTTGAATCCCTACTACTGCGCGCGAGGTGTATTTTCCCTGATGCGATTTTTTTGTGTATAATTAATGCGTGATCACAGGACCGACGAGGGGGTGGGTATAGTACCAGGTACGTTATACTTTGTGTTTTGCCCCCAAGATCGGATTACTTTAGAAAGTCGCTAACAGCCCCAAAATGGATACGTAATAATCATTTGGTGGAGACCCCTGTGTCGATGTCGTGGATGGAGTTGTTGTATTTTCCTTGCACCTCGGAGGTGCGTGTGACGTTCACGTCAAATCTTACAGTAGTAGACGTGCAGATCATGTCGTCACATGGTATCATACGATCTATCGATATCACGTTCTTACATCGCATAGAACAGTCGTCGCCTTTCTACCCGTCCAGTTCGTTCTCTGGCAGTAATCTCAGATCCGGAGTCACAAAGCAGTATTTTCTCACGCCTCTCGCGAGTACGGTACGTGCCTACAACTTGTTTCGCGCAGAGGGTTCGGCGTTACCACCGTAGCTCGTCGATTTGAATCGGCTTTCTTTTCCAACCCACGCTTTGGCACGTTCGGCGTATATGGCAAATTATGAAGGAAAGCATGGCATCCATGGATTCGAACATAAATATTCGACGGCAGTCGTACGAGGCTCTAACTACATGACAACCGCGAACACCGACATGGTATTTACCCTGGTAGATATTGCAGGTCATAGACCAGGTATATGCGATATGGTACTCGGTGTGTGTTTCTTGTACTCGGCCGTTTCATACATGTGTACGGAGATTGGGGTTTTATATTGTGTGACGTGGCATTATTACCTGACATGATGTTTGGATACTTCGGTGTATGTGAGCTGCCCTGCGTGGGCCAGTTGGAGATGATACGATACGACTCAGGGTGTGTGATACAATGATACCACCTGTATGCATGTGAGAGGTGCAGCCGGTGACAACTAGGTGCGGCTAACCTCCTGTGCGGTTTATGTGAGTGGTGAAGCCGGTGACAATTAGGTGCGGCTAACCTCGGTCGGGTTTATGTGGTGTGGTCTCTGACAACAAGGTATTGGCCCATCTGGTGTGTGTGTGGTTCGGTGTATATTATCTACTGCTATCCTCGGCGATTCATGGTATAGGCTACGCGTGCGTGTAACAAGCGTGCGCGTTCGACAGCGGCTAATTTAACAGGCTCTTAACCCTTTAAGAGCCGGAAATGGTTTTTGGGGACAAAACAACTAGGAAATAGCTGGGCATATTGTTTTGGGGTAGTAAAATGCTTACATATAGGACTTAGAGTGGGGTTCCTCGCTGAACACAAATGCTTAGCTGTAAACTCTGAAGTTTTGAAACACCTCAGCCTGAAATTCGTAACTACCAAATTCTTAACACATATCGTACTATTACGTAGAGGGGCACGATAATATGCGCGTCATCCAAACTACTGTTGTTGTAGTAGAGACCACGGCTAACAGCCCCAAGTGGTGGTCCTTATATACTAAGTCTTATTGTTCGCCAGGTGTGGACTATCTACGCCAGGTTTGAGGGAAGGATAGCAGCAGCAGCCACCACCACCGCCGCCGCCGCCGGGGAGGGCGTTTCATCCAAAGGGGCGAAGGTGTCCGAGTTGGAGGTGTCGATCGATTGCAACAATTCCCTGCAGGCGAGGCAAACAGTTGGCGCACACGTAGTGCGCCAGACGGCTTCCCTCCCCCCATACGTTTATTGAATAACACTTCGCATTTACGCCGACGAAGGACCAGGAGGATTGATTGTGGTTTATATATATATTCTTCGTATATAGGTGGGCAATGTTAGAGTGAACCGGTTTGAGTTAATTTGACGCCGAATTACCCAAGGAAGAGGGGGGGGGGGGGGCAGGGCAGATCAACCGCGAAGAAATCCTAAACTATACACTATGGGGGATCATCTTCCGTGGAAGCAGACCTCTTACAATTGAGCCGCACAAATACGGCAATATTTTGGCAATGCTATGGCTGGAATATCTACTCGAAACGATCGTACCCCAGACGCGACGTTCAAGAATCGCTCGAATGATTGACGTTGCTGGTAGAAGGAAAACAACGGGTTGAATGGAGGGATATACTCGTAGTTCTCGTGGTTGCGCACAATCCCACTCTTGTACCACCATGCAGAGAGTAGAGATGTTTCGTAAAGGAGACCATCCCAATCATGCCTGAAGGTTACACCGCCTATCACGGAGCCACCGATATTGCTTGTTACAAGGCAACCCCAGAAACGATGTACACTACTGTAGCGTGTTTCACACAAGCTACAGTACGAGTAGTAGTAGTAGTAGCTTTGTAGCGCTTGCAAAGGGTTTGCCCCGGAAATTTCTGACCAACCTGGTGGTGTTAGCCCCGAAATATATCTCCTTTCTCGGGCTATATCTACGTAGTATAGCCAGTTTGGATTGGGTGTAGCCCAACATATAAATCCTGCGACCACGGGATGTGGTAGCGGTACGTCAAGGGTTATGGGTCAAGGATGTGAAGAAGCTGCCACCCTTGCGTGCCGCGTTGGTCACGCATGGCGGTACGGGCTGGTTGCGGGCTTTAACAATGCATAATCGTTTGAGCAGCCGAAGTTGATATGGACGTGCTGGTTGCGGCATTGGAATGGATACTTTCTTTTATGATTCGGGGCGGATCGATGGGAGAGGGATCGATGCACTCTCTGAATTTTTTACGGCTTAAATTATACTCCGTGTTGTGCTGCGCGCAAACTAAACCAAACTGTAGCTTGACGTTTTTTCTGTAGGCTGACTTTTGTCTGTACGATGATACCTGTCGAGACCGTCGTGCCGCAAGCCTTGTGTGTTGAGAGATTATAATAGCCCATCCTGACATTGCGCGGTTTGTGGGCCGTTTGTGTACTCACCTAGTCGCTGGGGCGGTTGCTCGTATAATACTCCAGTCTCATGAAAAAAAGCACACTGTAACCGTCGCGTTCATGTTTTTGCAGAGGTCTCGAGAGGGCGTGGAGACTTGTCACATAATGAACATCGATAAATTGGACAGAACTAACTTTTTATGCCACATGACCTATCGTGTGCCATACGCGTACAATATTCTCCTATCTGTAGGTGTTTCCTTCGGAAAGTGTTCAGGAAAGGTATTCCCTCTTATTCTTAGTTAGCTAATTCTTACTCTAGTCCAAGAGTCTCCACCGCACCACACCGCACCACCGACACAAATATGACCCATGTTGTTTGCGAAGAGAAAATACCCAAACTCGGATTCGACCGGATCCAGCTTCTACCGTGTACCAGCGGCCATACAAACAGCGATATAGAACGCGAGAAGTCGATTCACTATCGTACCACGTTCTGTACGCAGGGGGCTGGAACCCAAGCAAGCCCGTATGATATCACTCTGCTACTTTTTATATTTTTGAAGATTGTGCCTTTTTGCATTAATGTGACCAATGCGTTTTGTTAATTCCCCCGCACCGGCAGAAGAAAGGCAAAGGTTACTCGCTATAGCACGCTTGTTTCTCCCATGCTGTGGTTTTACATGCGGGGACGCCTCCAGTGACTTACACGCTGGAGAAGACTCCCAGCAGACTCTTACAAAACCATTCATGCATACTGATACATCACAACCACCGTATTAACATCTCAACAAGAGACACACGGCGTCTCCCGCACCCGCACTGCTATCCATTACCTCGTTCGCTCAAACTCCGTGTGAAATTTTAGCGTTCAAAGCTATAATAGTGCAAACTTAAAGCGGCGCAAAGCAAGACTTCATGGCAGGGGATGTACTCGCCGCCCTCCTTGCCCCTGCGTGTTTCGCCCATCTATACTGTATAAGATGCCGTTTCTAGCTCCTCTGCACGTTTTGTTTTATTCGGGCGCATCTCCGTAGATGTCGACCTCGTCACCGATGCGACCACCACCTCGTTCACAGCACCTGCCATCAGGACTAGTCGCCGTTCACAGCACCTGTCCCCAGGACTAGTCCCCGTTCACAGTACCTGACGTCGGGACTAGTCCCTATTCGCATGAGGTGGTGTCGTAGCCAATCACCTCGGAGTCATCCTCCACATAGATGTTGGTGCATCCGTCGTCACTCTACCGGCACATTGCACAAGCAACATCGGAGTATCAGGATCGTTTAGGTGGTTACACACCGACACCAAGACCCACGAGGGAGTGAACAAGGCCGATCAAAGCTCGGCGAGGGATGTGCACGCCGCCAGAACATCGACCCTGCTGTCTGCTGTACCAGGCAAAAAAAGAAAATGGCCGCTACTGCTTCAAGGGGTGAGAGACCTCGCGGCACCAAGGAGGTGCCAACGGTTTTTCATGTGAGACGATACACGCTACGACGATACGTGCACGCCGCCAGAACATCGACCCTGCTGTCTTCTGTGTACCAGGCAAAAAAACAAAATGGCCGCTACTGCTTCAAGGGGTGAGAGACCTCGCGGCACCAAGAAGGTGCCAACGGTTTTTCATGTGAGACGACACACGCTACGACGATACGGGGGGTGGCATCATCTGGCCAAACTTGTTCTTAATTGACGGGGCTGCTCAGCGAAGATTAGTTTTTTTTGGTTGACAGAGTCAAATTTGTTCTTAGCTGACCGAACTAGCCAATATCCTTGGAATCCCGCGTGCGTTGGTTTCACCAAGTCAATGCTCATGTTTCATCTCGGGGGCTTGGCGTACAATACTTCGCTAATTCTTGTTTTTGTTTTTGGGGGGGGTGTGTGAGTAAAGCTCCACGAGTGAGGAGCTTTAGGGACCTATATATATAGGTTGCAATCGTCCGACTGTAAACACACCGTGTAGGATACCGACTCTGTTTTTTTTTTGCTCACCACGTTGTCGTTGATGTCGATCTTGTTCGTTTTCCTGAATGTCACAACGTTGCCGCCGCTGCTGCTTGGCACAGGAAACGGTCAAACAGCGTGCGAGAGGGTAAGGTGCACCAAAGGGAAGTCCCGAGGAATCAGCGGGGGGGGGGTGAGACGAGACTGACATGTGGCCGGGAAATGTCCCCTCAACACATTTTGCCTACAACACACGTTCGTGTTCTCCGCTGATTTGATTTTTGATAGGGCAGGCGGGTCATTGTTTAAGTCCTTGGTTGTTTTAATACCCAATCAATCTATTGGCAGTCTTAACCCCCTTAGAGCCGTAAACGGTTTTTGGGGACAAACCTGGTTGAAAATAGTGTGGGATACTTGTTTGGAGCAGTAAAAGGGTTAACCGCGTTAAATGGTTTTTGGCTTGGCAGTAGGAACCTGCATTTTATTACGCTGCGCCAAGAAAGGCAATGCAAGCCCTTTCCTGACTAAGGCACGGAGCCATTCTCCCGAGAGGCTCAAACACGGCAGCGAAGACGGGGGTATTAAACCCCCAACCACCCTACCGTACCGCGGCTGTCATCTCTTCAACCATTGACAAGCACCACGAAGTGACCATACGAAACAAGAAAAGCATTAACTACTGACAAGACAGAAGACCAATGGCGGAAGACCTCCGGTCACGGTCAAACCGCATCCCCGCGAGCTTAAGGGTGATCACGACAACGCCAACGCAAACCATTGAACCCAACTCCGATATGATATATAATGTGATGAAGCATCCTACAGACTCTGTAATACTTACTTATCGCCGATTTTGTAAAGGCTGATTCCTCCGCCGATCGTGCCGGCATCGTTGGAGTTGATCCTCGTCCAGCGGTAGAACCTACAGCAAGAGGCGTTGCGATAAAATAACACCCAGCATCACGGCCGAAGCGGGGCGAGGTAGGGGAGGTAGCGAGAAGGAGTTGATCGTGTGAAGCAGCGCCATGACGACATGGGAGCAGAAATAACGCTTCTTCAGTGATACAGTGGCACCGTTGTATCACACGTTAATTCGAGGGTGCGCGCTTGTCACCATCGGCGTGTGTTTTGATCTGCGCACCGTGTTTTGTACCGGCCTACGTACAAGCAACAGCCGTGGGACGGGACAGGCGAGGAAGGCCGTGTGGACAAATCTGGCGGTGGTTAAGGGCACTTTCTAGATACCTACGAGGCGTGCGTCGGTAGGGGTGCCCCTCATGTTGTGCAGCTCACCACTTGAGGGGCTCCTAACTTACCCTACAACTGGCGTTGGGGTAGTATTCTGAGTTGAGGAGCGAAATCCCCTTTGGTGGTGAAAATGCGATATACACCCCTATCGTAATTATTCAACATCTGGAATGGCAAAAATCTCGACTTCGTTTGGCATGCAGCCGAACCTCTCGAAGAGCGTTTCAAGGTGGCTCCTCACGTGGTGGTGCCTCCGCCGCCGGTTGCGATTCCGCCACCGGTCTCCGCCGCTTCGTTGCCGTTCGCCTCCACCACTGCACGGAACCTGGAGTTGATACGTGGAGGCGCAGAGATACAGCGAGAAAAAACACCCAATAGTAACCCAAGATGCAGAAGAGATCGCGTTAGAGGTGTGCACGCCAGATCAGGTGTTCGGCGGAAACAATATGAAAAGATGGACACGTGGTCGTTGGGGAGAAGAAAGAACGAAAGCCGTACCCCTATAGCGATACACGCCCAAGTTCGAATGTATCCAGAGATCGCGTCTGTCTGTATTCTGGTGGCGAGTAAGCTCGAGGGTGCCACCCGTACAGACGGGCATTGCTAACAGATTCCCGGGTTGGCAAGTAACCCTTGGATAAACGTGTCTTGTCCCAAGTGCGGAACATCGTGACAACGAAGACAGATATAATGTGCACAGTAGCTTGCTGCTGTGGCATTTGTGTGCTGGGGTATTGTGCCCCTGCCGTGATGTCCACCCGTGTGGGTGGTGGTCACTTCCTGGCGCGATTCATCGCCAGTGTACGGCTCAACGCCCACCGGAAGAATATGCTCATAATTCCGAATATGCCTGGTGGACAGAAACGAGTCGTGTCCGATACCGGAAACACGGTGCGCGGCCCTGTACACGCCATGCCATCGACGGTGCTGCAAACTCCATAGTCTCACTTGACATTGCCACCGTAGTTGTCGAAGCCTCCCCCGCTGCCGTTCAAGCACCGGTTGTCGTACAAGCCAACCTTTCCGTAGAACCTGCACGGCGCGATGTATCAGTGGCCGCGCACACACACGTAAAAATGCGGAACGCTCTGGCGGGAACATCAATTTACTGCCGTCGACCATCACTAAATTGCGCGCGTAAGACTCAATCGAAGTCCCGTCTGCCTGATCGTGTTCCTGGCTCCCTTCGCCCTCCCTTCGCCACAAGCGGCACATTTTCCACGTGTAAACAACGGGTATCCAAGATGCCCGGTGGGATCTAGAGAGCTCTTCTTTCAGTCTAACCCAGGGCCCCACGTCGTGTCTGTGGCAGCTCGTAGCTCCCAAGCCCTATCCATATATTGTTTGCAGCCTATCGTCCTCTCTGCTCGGCCTCGTATTTCATCGTGATCTATTGTGTACTGTAATCCAGGAGGAGCTATTGCTGTAGGCCCTTACCTGCCACCTGCCACCTGTTTTGTCTAGGTTGGATAATATGTCCAGCGGTCGACGGTGTAAAACTGAGCGTCTCACACTAAATATCTAGTAGTTTGCCCTAAGGCAAGATAATCCATTAATATTGGAAAACAGTCGTCCGTCAACGTATGGAAGTGCGGTCTCCTGACGTCTTTAACATACTTGACGGGTAAATGGTGCACCTACGTAGCTTGAGGAGCTCCATACATGCCCCAACCCCAAAAACCCGCCTTCAGTATATAGGAAAACCTCGAAAACTGGAACCCGATGAACACGCGTGCTACGATATACCTGGTAGGGACGTATCACTTTCTTTGCCAAAACGTTCCTGACTGACAGCGCGGATCATCAAACGAAGGACTACTACTGTAACCCGATACGAAGTGAATGAGTCCATCACCGTAGTTGGAATTACGTTCTAGTCTTGTTTCAGCATCCATCATGGACGGATTGTGTTCTTCGAGTTGCTGTTGTTTTAAAGTAACCAGGCTTTGGATGGTGAGGCATAGAGGAAGGCGACTCCGGAAAAACGGCAAGGAACAACACCATATAACACTCTCGGATATATATATATAGTCATGCACCGAAAAATATTGTGAGAAGAAGGCATGCTTTATACGATAGGGGGTATGTTCCATGATGTTAACGTTTTCTCAAAACAAAAAACCGAGCTTTGACAAAAGGTGTGTGCTCTTTCTTTACCAAGATCACGACGAGTGAATCCCCTCATGACCAGGGGGGGGGTAGCCAGCGAACACAAGTGTAAAACCAAGCAATTGTCATGCCATCGGGCGCTTCATCAACAGGTGTTACAGTACCCCATACATCGTACATAGCACGCATCAAAACAAAAAACCGAGCTTTGACAAAAGGTGTGTGCTCTTTCTTTACCAAGATCACGACGAGTGAATCCCCTCAT
>JAYJME010003505.1:0-12019 GCA_036873775.1 Costaria costata | reverse complement strand
TGGACCCAACTTGTTTCGCCCGACGCGCGCGCGCAAGCCTTTAGAGACAACAAAGGCCGATGTGTAGACTGTCATGGTACCGATCACTCGTTTAAGCACTGCCCTCAAGATTTTATTAACGGTAGCGGTTGCCTCAACCCTCAGCTCGGACAACTCGGTGATAACGGCAACGCTTATCGTCGCTGGCAGCAGCGCATGCGCTCTCACCGCCGTCGTGATAACTCGGTAGGCGGCGGAAACACACGCTCGTCGTTTTCCTCTGACCGTCGTAGAAATTCCTCCCGACGCCACGACAACAACAACCGTAGTCGCAGTAACCACGGAGGCAACGCACACCAGCCTTCGCGGAATAACTCGAGCAACAACGGACAAGGTAATTACGGCTCGTCTAACCAAAATGATGGCAGCCATAACGCGCCTCTCCAGCTCGGACAAGACGCCCGGAACGCCGGAAACGCGTCGCAACACCTTACTGTATACCAGCCCAATAATGGAACTTCCCCGACCCCCGCCTCGGCCCCTGGAACCCCTGGCATTCGCTATGGCGCCTCGCACAACACAAACAATAACAACTCCAATGGGCACCAGCCGGGAACCTTCCGCACCGGTAGCGGCTGACAGCCCAATGGCGGCACTCCTTCTCTCCCTGTTCCGCCTGTAGCACTTTCGGGAGACAAATCCAGACATATTCAAGACTGCCGCGTTTCCGCCGCGTCTGTTTGTAATTTACGCCCGGGTCAGGATGAGTGTCACACCACCCCCCCTAGCGTAGACGGCATCACACCCCGATAGCCCCCTCCTTTGTAGAAACTTTACCACAGGGTACGGGCGAGCTTAACGCCCCTCCCCCCCGCGAAGATGGCACAGGCCGTATCGCCCCTATCGCCCTCCCCCGTGTGGGATTTTTGCCGCCGGGCTCTGGTGCGCGTAGTGCTCCTACCCCCCGCGAAGACGACAATGATATTAGTCGTAATAATTCGCATGCGTCTTCCACTATCCCACTTACGGAGGCTTCTGCCACGTTCGGGCGTCGCTCCCCAAACGTGAAGGTCGCCTTGAGGTGCGGGTACGGGAGCCCCGGACGTAAGACCTCTGTATTGGCGCTCCACTCGACGTCTGCACGCAAGACCGGTCGGAACCCCCAGCTTATCGCCATTGACAAAGAACTCCCAGATGTTGCTCATCTGGACGCCCCTTCCGACCAGTGCGAGGCTGAGGATTTTCCTCGACCCCCGGCACCCAACCGGCGGCCGATGAGCCGGTAGGGGACGTATTTCCCCCACAGGGTTCAACTGCAACTACACCCTTCGCGCGAAACCGCGACACCCTTGTTCCGGAAGGAGCTTTTGGCAGTCGGAATCTTACGACCACATCTGCCTCGCCGACAGTGCTGATGGCACCAAGTTTTGTGGACGCGCTTAGCTTGCCCTCCGCACAGGCGGAGGAAGACTCGCTGACCTTGTCTAGGAGGATCGGTCTGGAGCCCGCGGCCGCCCCCAGTAATAATTCGGGAGCCGCCGCAGCGATCATCCCAAGAAAATACGTCCCCATCTCGGGTACTTCAGTGGAAGCCCCTGCGGGACAAGTAGCGAGCGGGGTACCGTACACGAAAACGGCCCCTCCAGCTATCCGGGGGCGTACACTCGCCCCCCCCCCCAATTCTCACGCCGCCTCTCCAGCCGCCGCGTTCGATGCTGCCCAAGAATATTGCACTCCCGATATCGTGTTTTTCTGATAACCTCCCTCTCGCTTCTCGCAATGGACACCTTATCGCTTCACAGTAGATGACACCTTTTACTTATGCGCGGAACAATTTTTCGCAGCAGAAAAAAGTCGCCTCTTCGGCGACCACAACGCGCTTCAAAACATCATGCGTGTATCCGATCCCAAGCTTCACAAACAATACGGACGCGCGGTACGCAATTTTGATGCCGACGTGTGGGAACGCGAGCGCGAAAATATCGTGCTTGTCGGGTCCTACGCTAAATTTTCCCAAAACTCAGCTATGCAACAGCATCTGCTGGGTACCGGCGACCAGCTGCTTGCAGAAGCAAGCCCTTACGATAACATCTGGGGGATAGGCTACAGGGCGGACCACGAAAACGCCCAACGCCCCTCCACTTGGCGCGGCCTCAACCTGTTGGGTAAAGCCCTGCAGCTTGTGCGCCAACTCCTCCGTGGCCGTGAGCCGCCACCGACGCGCCACCACAGTACGTCTCCTCCGCGAGGCACCCCGCCGGAGCGGGGTCGAGACTACATATTTGAGGTAGACCCTTCCTCTCGACAGCGTCTTCGGACCTGTGACAGGCCCACCGCTCCCTCAGGATATCCGGCCCTCGCCCTAGACGTGCCGCCGGATCAGGACGGCCATGTTTTCTCTGTAACACCCACAGCAGGGCCAGCCGCGACAAGCGCCGTACCCCTCGCTGAACAGGGACCGTGTCTTGTCCCCGGTGTTGTCACAATGGACCATCGGTCATTCACAACCAAGATCCACACCCACAGTGGCCCCGCTTCCACACAATATGGTTGCATAGCCCTCCTGGATACGGGTTCCCCTCAGTCGTTCATCAACCGTGACGTCTGGAAGCACATGGTTCGGTCAGGCGCCGCCACGACTCTTTTCGAAACTAAAACCCCTCCGCGATCTTGGGGCTGATTCGGAAAATCGGGAACTGATAGTCACGACCACATAGGCGAGATGTAAATCGCTAACACGGGGACATTTAAGGGCCATCCCCGGGTTTCTAGCATTGCGTTTCTCATATTTAAACCCGCCGCACCCTCGGACAACGTGGATAGTATCCGTCCTCTGCAGCACACCAGACACCTCCCAGCGACCAGCGCGCGACGACAACGAAGCCCAGCAGCGCCCCTCGTCGTGTACATCACGCCATAGATCCGTCAAATCCCGTCGTCGTAGCCCTCACAGCCCTGAAGACCGACACAGCGTACTGGCTGTACCAGGAACGCGCGAAGATAATAATACCAGCACCAGTATAGGACAGCAATAAAAAGCTACCCGGCACGGGTAGGCAGCAGTACTGCTGTTGTTGTACTTGTATCATATGTACAGCAGTACGTGAGAGTACGATACTGCTGCTCGTGCGCGACTGCACAGCAGGCGCACAGCAGCACGTATAGTACACTCCCGTCGCTGCAACCCTCACAGCTAATTCGAACTCCGCGTATGCCCGTAGTTTTACACACCATGTTGTTAGTTTTTGATTACTACTCTGTATGACCCCCCGTAACATTGCTGTAAAACATACGAAAAAAGCTGTTGCATGAACGACTGTTGTTTACGAGCAGCAGCGGGAGTACGTAAAAAACACCTACTTAGTCGTGGTAACTGGGGCAGTAGTACCAGTTTACAGGAGGCAGATACAGCAGTGGCTACAGCAGTCGTATTAATTGACCTGCTGCAGGTCTGTTTGGGGGGGATCATCGGTAATCAGAAGCCAGGGTAGACCCAAAAACCTACCAGGTAGATAATACCGATTTTTTACTATTATTACGCGGGACCCACCTACGGTAGACACAATAGGGCCTACTTTTAGACACCAATATATTTCCCTATCTTTGCTACCTGTAACAATATTTGGTCCATAGTTAATAGGACCACCTACTACTCTAGACACACACAATAGAATGTTGTGGTACTACTTCCAGGGCAATACCATAACAAGAACCTACTGTAGACACCAAAACCTATATTTTTCCCTATTTTCGGTAACAATATTTGGTCCTATGTACTGAGGTCTCCCGAAATAACCATGATTCTTACATGATTACTGCTGTTTCCCCGTAATAATCGTACTGCTGTACCAATTTGACAGCAGCATAAACACAGTAAAACAGTTTGTTTCAATACAGAGTACAGCGGGCCCTTCAGAACTGCACCCACGTTTTTGGGGACACTACTACTTGGGATTTGTGTGGGATATTTTTTGGAAGTTACTCGGAACGCTTCGTGCGGCTGATTCTGTCATCCCAGCCCTGTTTCTTGTTATTCCTGTACAAGGTATACACATCAGTAGAACATTTTGCCTGGCACCCTTCGTGAAGAACGAAAGCGCTTCCCATATTAACTGCGGTGCGTGCGGCACCGCATGAACACCGACCGGCGTGTACAGCCAGCAGGGAATCACGGGCGCTGCACATAGTCGTTTCCCGGCTTCCCTGGGCGCTACGTACCATCTCCGGCGCTACGAGAAAGTTGTTACTTTTGAATGCTATGCTGACATCGCACGGGGTATAAAGGGTTGCAGGTAGGCGCGGTTTGTTTACCTGATATGAAGCCGCAGCTGCTTTGCTGGATAGATACGGTACCTTTCTCCAGCGCAAGGGGGTTTACCGACAAAAAACCAACCTGGTATGATACGAACGTAAAACAAAAACACTTCCACAAATAGTGCACGCGCAAGCGCAATGACCCCAATTAACATCCCATGAACTGATAAACGCATTTCGCGAAAAACATAAGAATGTGAACGCAAGGTATGTATTACCAACACTACCGCTGCGTGCTGCGCAGTTCTTCGGTGGAGTCCCATCGGCGATAATCAAGGATTGGCATCCAGAGCACATCCTCCACCGAGCGCGACGCTTCAGCAGTCCATATACTCTTGTCCAAAAATGTTTCTCCTCAAAAGTATCTCATTTTCAAACGTGGTTATATTTGTCGGCTCTTTGAGCAGATGGCCTTTAGGAAGCCGGCAAACGGCGACGTCTCTGAAACCGCACGCGAAATACGAAATAGCATATAGACTACCCGCTGCACTACGCCGGGGCATATTTCCCTCTCTTTTTTGGCCCACCTTCTAAACAGTCCTTAATTCTAGTCTCCCTGCGGTTGGTTGAAGATCTAACGTGTGGATCGCGAACCCTGACCACATTGCTATGTGGGTCAGCAGGGTCAGAACCCGCCTCCACCAAGGCGAACATGTCGCGGTGCATCCTCTCGATGATCTCTTGGCCCCTCCTAAGCATAGACGAATCATCCGCGCGCAAATTGTCTACACACATCTTGACGGCCCTTGTGCACTGTTCCGTCATGTTCGCGAAGGCCCTCCCACGAATTACAGACAGTGCAGCTTTGGGAGCAACATCATCCTGACAGTCCCCAAACTCCATCCCCTGCATATCGTCGGTAAACCCACCACAAGACGGTCTCAATCCTTCTCCATCGAGCGCGCGCAGTCCCGCATTCGCGATACTCCATTCCTCAACACTTTGTCGCCAACGGGGGTGAAGGGACGCCCCACTGAACTCCGTGGGGCACTTCAATTTCATGAGAGCGGTCAACACGTGACTACAATCCAGTTCTTAGTATCTGCAAACAAGTGCACAGTTGAAAGTTGTGCGGCCCGAGAACGACAATGTGACCAACCGGTGGGTCCTTCAACGTGTACAACACCTTAACGACGGTGCCGATCTCTACATCCTCAACAAGCTTGGCAAAACAAAGCAAGGACGTCGTGCCAAACATGGACGTATCCACTGCTTTTTCCTTTGTATCGTCGTTAAAGGTCTCCTCTGGAAAAGCCTCCTCTGGTACCTGACAGCACACGTCTCTGGGTCGCCCGTCATCCAGTTGGATCGCCAAATCCATGAGGTATTTCCCTGCGCCAACTCCTTCTGCCAAGGGTGTCGCGGAGTAGGCCAGCGTCGCGCAGACCTCGGCGCGCATCTCCTGCGCAACGTCAAGCACGAGACATTCCCAAAATATAATGCTCACGTATAAGGACAGTGAAGGGACAGCGAACGATAACAAGAACGCCCCACAGAAAGTACAGGACGTGAAAGCGCCAAAACAAATCACGGTAGATAGTCAGGTCCAACACAGTGTTGTACTCACATCTTGAGCGTATTTGCTAGCTTTGTGCGCAGTTAGCTCCTTGAAGAAAGCCTCCGCGTTCTGCATGACGTTGGCGCCCACGTGTTCCTTCCCGAGACAAGTTCGTGTCGTGCCGACCCTGAACCGAGTCAAAAGTTGACAATAAGCCGTTGATGGGATCCTCGACGAGGAATAAGTCACTAAATGGTGTACATGGGATAGGTGACATTATTGCACGAGAATAGGCGTTGATGTGACGCTTCTCGCGTTCCATTAACTCCGCAGACCAAACGTAGCCAAAACAAAATACTGTCAGGAATGAAGGGTACGTTACGCGGTACGAGACCAATGTGTCGCAACTGTCATGCAACATCTCAGCCAACATATCTATTTCCCGAGGGACTCACCATCGAGATTTTAGAGCGAGATTCGCCACACACTTATCCACCTCATTCATCACTGCGAGGAGGCAAGAGCGTTTGTTAACGTAACGCCCGTTTTTGATGACGCTGAAAGCCCCCTCTACCCGCGAAGAGGCTGTCATCCCCAGTGTCATTGCCGTCGGATGATAGCAGCGCGCCCAGTGTCTTCGCTGCCTGTGGATGGCACGCGCGGAGTAGTGCAATAGGAGGATGCGCGTTGTCGTGGTATTTCATCTTCATCACACGCAGTGCGCGGTATGGCCCGAATCGTTACCCGCGACAAATACTGTCTATTGCCCGCAGTACGAGGCCAAACTACGTTGGTGGGCAAGCACCTGGAACGTCCAACCACTGCATGCTAGACAAGTGCTTCGCCAACTCACTTGTAAACGTAGCCAGTGATGTATCCTTCACACTTGGTACCCTTCACGAGGAGTTTCACCTTCTCCCAAATGGCATCAAACGCCTGTCCATCGTGTACATGGGGGCGTGGGGATGGGGATAAGTCGGAGGTGTCGGGGGAACCCAACAAACGTCGAAACAGAGGAGTACCAGGAAATGTTGGAATAGCGCTGGCCAGCCGAGGTAACTCACGTTTCCCGGTGTAGCAAACGCAGCCGCTTTCAAACGCCGAAGCAGGACCAGCATGTTTCCGTTCATCGCCCCTGTACAATTCTTCTTGAGATTCTTCATCATATGCCACGAACAGTGCAGGTGCGTTGTGTTGGGTAGAAGGTCCGCGATAGCGCTTGTCATAGCGGCGTCAGCATCGGTTATTATCACCTTTGGGAGAGAACACAAAAGAGAGGGGGTCATCGGTGGAACGCACGTAGTTCTAAACAATGTTATGTATGCTCGCTACTTCGAACTCCGCGTATATCAACAGTAGTAGCACCTTGGTTTTTCGTTTTTCGTTTTCGCTAACAACAACGTGCTGACCTTCGGGCGACGTCCACTGATGTTGATGAAAAATTTGATGGCGAATTCGAACGATGTTGTCTGCTCATTGGAGAGGAATCCTTGCGCGAAGACGACAGTTTTTTTCTCGGAATCAACACCGACAAACAAGCACAGCTTCATGTCATACCTGCCGCAGGGAATGCAAGACAACAGTGGGCAAACGTCATTTTTCCGGCTCGGTTAACGTGGGAGGAAGCCCGCTATTGGCTCACTAGTATTGAAGTGGATGCCAACGCTATATCAAACAATCTCACCTATTCGTCAGGCACGTGTTATCTTGGATGACAACGCCACCAAACTGTCTGGCCATAACCTGTTGCTCCTGCGTCGACCACATCACCGACCGGAGCCGATCGTAAGAGTCCAGATCCCAATCCGCTTCACAGGGTTTGTCTCCTGACAGCTTTGCGATGAGGTTAGCAGCGTCCCTGCCCGTCGCCCAATTCTCACGACCCATCTTGTCAGAAACATTTCTCACCTGTGTTACAGATAACAAAAGCACTTCAGCACCGCCTAGTCGACGTGAGGCACAACCGACAAGTACGCCACGAAACCCCGCCGGCAGTTTTGAGCGGTTACTAGTGTTCATGTGGTTTCAACACTGGCCACGTATTCGTGTCTACACGTCATTAGGATCTCAAAAACAAACTCAGCATTCATACAATAATATTCGCATCATACTTGGAAGTAATCAATTTATCCGTAGAAAGGATAGGGGGGGTAGCGGGCAAATTCGACAAGCCCGCCGCTTCTACAACGCAAACCGTGGAGCTCATGAGGTCTGCCTTCTCTTCCACGCCGTGTCCCTCCGCGAAAATGTTAGAACCGACGAGACAGACCTGAATTGAGTGAAGCTGGGATATGGCACTGTAGTTCGCGCCGCCCAGCAGTCTACAACAACCAAATAAAACTACACCAACGCGCACGCACGATCACCTTTCGTTGACCAGGCGGGCCGAGCTTGAGTGAACCAATTTGATCTTCGATCAATCGATACATGCTCTGCACCTTCAACCCTGCATGCGTCCAGGTCCGGATGTCGTCCTCCCATTTGTCTTGGATTAATTGTGCTTCGGTGACGTTCTCCCGCGTGTTTTGGTCCGCGAGGCGCTGGACTTGGCACTCCTTTACATGAGTAGTACATACCTGCACCGAG
Organism: Costaria costata; assembly: GCA_036873775.1. Taxonomy (NCBI): domain Eukaryota; class Phaeophyceae; order Laminariales; family Agaraceae; genus Costaria; species Costaria costata. The sequence goes on along the minus strand of JAYJME010003505.1, from coordinate 3,642 downwards.
GAACGATGTGGTCGCACGTGACAAGGAGGAGGATTGCAACCCCCATTGGAACCCGCGCGTTTTGCACTGCAACTATCTATCGAGTCGCTCTAACCGATGGCATGCAATCGCACGGAGACAATGAAAAATTCGACTTCGGAAATTAGCCGTAGGCCATCACTTGTATGCTCTCAGCGCAGTTCAGGTTACCTTCGTAATGGTTGGCGGATTGGTCTTGTTCCAGGCCACGCATACTTGGAACTTGCAGTCACACTGGAACAGAAACGGGCGCCACACGTGCATAGAGGGACCGGGATAGGCGAAAGTAAGAAGCACGACGTAGGTATCAACGAACGCCAAGTATATTATCGGCGTTGGTGAGGGTGGGGTGAAATACCTTGGCTGACCATCTTCTTCGCTGTGGGCCGTTGGGGTTGGAAGAGGCTGCCGCCTTGCCCGAGCCCGAGCATTTGATCTCCATCCGACCGAACCGGCTGAATTTTCCGTCAACCTGTTCCAGGATAATATAAAGAGCGGAAGGCGGGTTTGGTACAGCATGATGGTACGGCCCGAAGACACCCCAACGAGTCTTTACAGTAGGCTTGTCGACCCATTAACAACTGCCACAATCACGTCGATTGCGCATTAGGCTCCGATACCAATAGATCCCCCGTCAGCTATCCTCCCTCTCTACATAATGTCCATGGATACGCACCCGTTTGCCAGATTTAGTCCAGGTCTTGCCCGTGTGGCCCGCACGCACCAAGGCAGCGCGGATATCCTTCAAAATATTCCCCCACGTCTTCTCGTGATCATCGCATTCCTCTGTAAAGACAAAGCCTTCTTCGAGGAGCATGTTGTTGGTTCCTTCTTCCTCTGCGGGTGTACACGCACGCGAAGGACCCCGTTCCCATATACGTCAAACGTTCCGTTGGTTTGTGATTGAAGCTGTCCAGGCCCCATACTAGATAGGTTCAACCGCGTGTGGACCTAACGTATGGCGCAGCGTTAAGAATATCCGACGTGTGCACAGGTTTCGAGCGTCACATGCACGGAGAAAATTGGGTGAACCCGATGAATTACATCCTCTTACTGCCCAATAAACCTTGGTGTGTTTGCTAACCTTCATCCGACGACAAATTGTCGTTACTTAGCCAGCCCCTCACTGACTCGCTGGCGAGGCTGCCGCCACTGCTGTTGCTGTCCTCTCCGCTGTCGGTCATTAAAAAACTACTGTCGCCGGCGTGTGCACGCATCTGTCATGCATGAAATAATGACAAGAATCGTTTTGATTCTAGTTGATCGGGACAATTGGACGGCACGGGTCAACGGCATTCGACACATACGGGGGGCAGTTTGTTGCCGCCACATGGGCACGATAACACGCGAAACAACTTCTGGAAAAAATAGATCATGACACCACTCAACACCAACCGGCCGATGAAAAAACGTACACGGCGCTGGTGAGGGGTTGGCAAGACATATCCGATAAAAATACCCGACGTTCTCCCACTTTGGAATTAGTACAAGGGACATAGAACAGGGGAGCTATGCATCATTGACCATGACCACAAGCATGTTACCAGGCTCTTCAAACGTGCTCGTGGTTAATCCATCACCAGGGCAAGGCAGCGACCCCCCCGGCACTCTTCTAGTGTTCAACGAAATATATACTCGTACTCCACCTTCTCCAACGCTCGCAGTGCCTTCTTCCATGCGCGCTCTGCCCTGTCGTACTCCCGTCGTGCTGTAGCTGCCACCATCCTCCCTTTGTACGTTTCTTCGTCGTCGTCGCTATGGCCGCTTTCGCCAAACGCTTGGCTACTGGCATCTGGCGTGGTCTGTGCAGAGTAAAAGGAAATACGCCAACATCGCGGGTGGCCGCACACAACGCAAAACATGAGCTCTTTGATGACATGTGGAAAGGCGCGGAGTGGACAAGGCACATTGTGAAACCCGTCATGTACACATACTCAAGTACACCAGATCGGAAGGATGACATTAATCCCCCAATCCACACCATCACCTTTGCCATCTTTAGCTTCTTGTGTTTGCTCTTCGCTTTTTTCGCGGCGACTCTCTTAACCTTGACCTTCTTGGCACAGTCCTCAACTTGGCGCTCCTTTCCGCGTCGGGTACAAGCGAGGGCCGGAATGAGGGTGTGAGCGAGCCGGGCATGGTGGGAACAATAATATGTTGCATGAAATCTAACAGCAATTATACCAGGTGTAAGAGGTCGCCCTGGACTGCTGTTGTCGCGCACACTGACATACCATGGCACGGATCTCATCGGGTATGGCCTTCAACCCGCCCGCCTCTCCCGGCGCCCTCTTCCCCTCTTTGCTGGTCGCCGTCGCTGCTGCCGCGATCCCGTTGTTGTCTTCTTCATCTGATAGTGCGCAGCCGGAGCGAGGAACGAGTTCCTAGGTTTGTAAAACCTTACGTGTGGCAGAGACGCTGGCAGTGTGCTATCCCATAGAAACTGCCGGGCATCGTGTGCGCACAAAGTACGGAATGAAACATCCCCGGACGTTCACAGCACCGTCGCATGCAAAGGTTCCGTGTATGGTAGAGGTATCAATATTGGTCCCAGCGTGGGAGTGTATTCGTTCACTAATTGAAGAACGACTGTTGGCGTCTGCGCTGACCTTTGTCCGAAGACAGGTCGTCCTGGCTGATCCAGCCCCTCGTTGATCCACTCGAGCGGCTGTCTTCATTGCTGTCACTTTCCTCACCGCTGCCCTCACAACTACTGAAGCTGGTGGGATTGACCTGGCCGATACCGTCACATTTCTGCCGACCGTACGACGGTGACAAGTAAAATTTTAATTCCAGTTGTCCGGAGATTTGATGCCACCGCCGAACGGCAGGTCATTTCATTCGTGCAGCATGTTGTTGCTGTGACCGCGACCGTGAATATGCCAACCAAACCGGTTCAATGCGTACAACATGATTGCACGCCTACAACAACCGAACCATGGCCAGACATGCACAGCGCAGGCGAACGTGAACACATATCGAACACATCAACGACGTAGGGTGGGTGCAAAATCATGTATTGACAACGAACCTGTGTCATCACTGTATCTTGGACGGGATTACCCCCGTTAGACATATTCCACGTTCTATGCAGTCTAAAAAACCGATACGAATCCTACACTACAATATGCCGTACGGGTTCAACCAAGTTCCTTCGATAAGGCTATTTCGTCACCGGTGCGTGCTCGAATCCCCCCCCACGGTAGTAAACTAGCTTCTTCGCCACTGACCTTCTGCAGCTGGCGGAGTGCTCTCCTCAAAGCGCGGCTTGCCCTGTCGTACATCCGCCGCGCTTTAGCTGCCTTGCCTCTGCTCTTCGTAACCTCCCGAGAAGCTATCAAAGGGGCCCACTCGTTTGTTGTATTGTGTTCGTCCTTACGCCATACCAGGTAGCTTACAGGCACGTGTATACTCCTGTGCGCAGTTCACGGGCAGAGGCCAATTGTGTGAGCGTCGCTACCGCTGTAAATACCGCGATCGTTCAGCTTGCTATGTGACAAAACCAATGGAAACATGCAGCTTTCCCATCACTCTATCGACCAAAACAAAAAACACAGTTATGCTGGCTCAAAAAACAAAACACCATGGCTGTCCAGTCCACACAGTCACTGCACTCACCATGTT
>JAYJME010003504.1:0-12020 GCA_036873775.1 Costaria costata | reverse complement strand
TTTGAGGCAGGTCTGGGAACGCGGGAGCGCCTGGCGACGGCGCGTTTTGCCTATACCCCCAAATGGCGTAAAAACCAGGGGGTATACCCCCTTTGACCATTTCCCTTTATAAATTACCCGGGAGCAGGTGGGAGGATGGTGGAGTGGAGACCCTTTGTATGAACAGTAGACTGCACCCGACAAGGAGTATAGCGCTTATTTCGAGGCTGGGATAAAAAATATCATTCCCAGGTGGCCTATGTACTCCATGAAGCCTAGATGTACGATTCGTCTAGGTCTTCGGACCTTCCTGTTCTGCGCATCCGACCTTGCTGATCGATTTCAGTTGTTTTTTCAAGCAGTTTTCCAGATTTCTTCGATGCCCATATACCGGTGATACGTACGGGAGATGATAAATGTGCCCCCGCGGGCACTTCAGTTAACGACGCCCCCCCGGGCACTTTAGCTTATTGCGCCCCCGGAATTGAGGGCACAATATGCTAAACGTGCCCCTGGAGAAGCCTGGAGCATAAAACATGATAATACCACGCGTGATGACATCGACCGTAAGATACGAGGATACCAGACCTCTCCGGGGGTTGTCTACTGTACGTCATGTGCGCTATGGTGTGTCCAGTAGTTCCGCCGGTGATCGCTTCTCGCCCCGATATACAGACGGGTTCGTGTTCTCGATACTCAGCAGGCTTTTTTTGGAGGCACATCAAGCTAAGGTACCTCCCAAAATAGGCTACATGAAGCACGCCACCACGAGCGATCACGACGACTGTAGGGTATACTACAGTAAGTACTGTAGACCTGTATGAGCATGGTCTGTGGCACCTACCGCTGTGGTGTGTGCTTCATGTAGTCTATTTTCGGAGGCACTTTTAGCTTGATGTGCCTCTAAACAATGGCTGGAGAGATCCTGAGTATCGAAAACACGAACCCGTCTGTATATCGAGCGAGAAGCGATGACCGGCGGAACTACTGCACCCACCACAGCAGCGCATGCCGTAGACAATCCCCAGACAGGTCTGGTATCCTACGGTCGCTGTCATCGTGCGTGGTATCATGCTTTATATCCCGGGGGCTCTTTTAGCTAATTGTACCCCCAATTCCGGGGGCATCGTTAACTAAAGTGCCCCCGGGGGCATCGTTAACTGAAATGCCCTCGGGGACGCATTCATCATCTCCCAGTACATACAGTAGTGAATCAGATGTACTGTGGTGATAGACGCTCCTACAGTATCTGTTGGGTGATAAATATTACTCACCATCCTTTGGCTATGCTGGCAGGGCTAAGTTTACGACTCAGCAGTAGTAGCAGCAACAGCAGGTGTTGCTTGCGCGTCGGACACATGGGAGCACGGATGCACACTATTTTACTTTTTAGTGCCGTACCATGGCAGTGACCATGGCAAGGCGCGGGTAAAGGCGGCATTGCCGTGGGGCTTGCCATGGGCTACCACGGGAAGCCACGGGGGGTCGCCATCGTCCATGGCGCTGCCACGGTGCGTGCCATGGTTGTGCTCATGGCACGTGCCGTGGTACTTGTCATGGGCAGCCCACGGCAGTACCATGACAAGCCATGCCAAGCTATTGCAAGGCAAGCTTGCTGGCAACCCCCACCCGGACCTGATTCCACCAGGATATGACCCCGCGCATAAGGTGCAAACATATAATTAGCCGCCGGAGGCCGTGAATGCGAAGCGTGACCCGAAAACCACACTTTCCCTGACGCTTCCCCGGCCGTGGGGAGCGGAGATTGCCGTGGACCTTGCCGTAGCGCTTGCCATAGCAGTCGTGCCGTGGTTTTCAATGGCAAGTGCCACGGGCTGCCACGGTAGCCATGGCATGCCGTTGGTTGCCATGGCATGCCACCAAAAAGTCAAATAGTCTACACCCCTCTAAGTAACAAGCGGCCTTCCAGCCGCCAGTTCACCCTTGCTGGTGATGCCCGCGCTCTGCTGCATGGGTGGGAATGCGTGAGGTGGGTTGATGATACAGCATGGTGGCGATATTGTACAGGGGATTTCGAGCGTGTTTACAGAGAGCTCTGGCGCGCCGTTCACACAGCGGCGACACGCGGATGTCGGTCGTTCACCGCACTCACCATGTAGCTGCAGACGTTGCTTCGTACTACTGTACAGTAAGTACACACTCACCAGCCAACCAACCAACCAACCAGCCAGAGCACACAACACCGCTGCCACCACTAAGCGACAACTCTTCCCTGCCTCTTGGGGATGCTACGACTCTCGTTCGTATTTTTCGCGGCCTGGGCTGTCAAGCGTCAAAAGTGACTTTCATCAGCCTTCAGGCCAAACGTTTCAGAGTTTGGTTCTGCTTCATCGCCCCAGATCTACTACGAAGTATAACTACAAGCCGTGATCGTAGTTAGGGGTCTCTCCTCCAGAGCGAGGAGTGTACTGAACGCAAAAACAGCGACGTGGAGCCTCGTTCCAATGCCGGATATCTCTGGTTTCTTTTCGCACTCAAGTGTTTGTCGTTTGTTCGGCCTTCGTTTTCCGGAATCTTCTTTGGCTGTTTCTGCAACAAAGTTCTCTTTCATCAGGATGTGCTCTGGGCTGGTGCGGAGTGTGCTTCGGGGAGCGAGGAGTTGCATCGGATATCGAAGCGCGTCGGTATGGAGGTAGCGGACGACAGGGAGCCCGATGGGGAAGGCGACGGCTTTGGAGCAGGACCAAGCATACTTGGTAGCTTTCATCGCAAGGCGGAAACTGAACGATGCACAATCGACCCCCTGCGGGCAAAGCGAAGGTGCTGTGATTCTGGAGATCAGCGAAGAGAGGGGAACCGAGCTTGAAGGGGGCTGGTGTGAGAGAAGCGGCAGGAAGGGCCTTGGGGAGATGCTACTGCCCTGTGAGGGGAACGAACAGCAGTAGTTTAGAGGCTCGCATCCCGGGCACGATCGACAAACGCGGTTAAATCCTGTCAGGTGGGGGACAGTGATATCAGGGTATACGGTTGTTGCCTCTCTGCAATTCGCCCTTGCCGGCTGTTCCACACGAGGCATTGGGGTATACGAAGCAAGGCGATGGTACCGGCAGCACCATCTCTCTTGATAATCTGACTGTCTGGTCTTGTATGTTTTGGAGGTATGGGGTGCGAGATGGTACACTATCTATTTGTGCGAGCAGCACCGCTGTAGCTTCACCGCCCCATCATATACCGGTATTATGTTGCGATAGTGACGCCACCGTGTCTTTCGCAAGCGCACGGACCTGACGCGTAGTAGCGCCCCTACTACTACAACCGCACTGTAACGCAGCAGCTGCAAGGGCTGCTTTCATCGCTGCCTTGCTGTGGTAGTACAGTAGTACCGCGATTTCCTCTCCGAACAAGGGGCAACCTGTTTGCCGCTTTTTTCAATTCCGTAATGGTCACCACGATAAAGCACGAGCAGCGCTACGTGAAGCTCCTCTGCACGCCGCCTTCAGGGAGGCGTGCTACGTTAGCATTGCACTTTTGAGCGCAAAACAATCTCACCAATGGGTATCCTCAGACACTATCTGTCGATCCGATGGATACGTATCTTACAACTATCATCAGTAGATACGTAGCCCATATAATTGTGTAACGGGCTCAGATACACTTTCATTTGTTTCTCTAGGTCAGCTGTTGATTACCAGGCAAGGTATAGAGCCCCTCAGGTGAGGGGCTTCAGAAAGTTTAAGTGCTACCAGCACCGTAGCACGCATCCAGGGTCGTTATTTTCAACTCCGAACTGCTGCCGTATTCGATAGTCCCTGCAGTGCTGTGAGTAGCCACAGTCAGTACTGGTTGATTTTTCGCGGTATCAGATCTGCAGCGGCGAACGCACGTCGTAGCTACACCTTCGTCGTTATGGGGAATCATGGGGGGCGAGCATCGCAGCGACTGCGCAGCTAAATTGAACTCCGTGGAGAGGAGGTCACTCGGTGCGGCGACGCTGAAGGGTAAAGGGGGATCGACTTCAGGGCGTCCTAGGAGGAGGATTTTTGCAGGAAAGGAACGAGGGAGGCGAAGCTACACTCGTCACCTCCACTGACGAAATATGATCGGATCCAACGCTCGCGGGAGGGGAGACAGTTTTAAGGGAGTGCCCATCATATCGAAATGAGCATTGCTCCGAATGGAATTGGGGCGACACATGGTCACGCCTGCCTGGATGTCTAGTCGGCCAGAAAATGCAGGGGACTCTACGAAAGCAGCTACGGGGCTTCCGAGGGGGGTTGACTACGTGCGTGTGTGTGTGGGGGGTGTTGTTGCCGTCATCGTACGGGGACCGTCGGGGGACCGATTGTCAGCGGGGCAAGCGGTGGGGAACCTAACCGTTGTGGCTAGCAGCATATTTCCGCCCACAGGCCGGGTGCCGTCGTGCAGGAATACCCTTCCCCCATGGCGGCGTCGTCGGATGTCCGGGCCTGACGGACGCCGGTCGACCGCATAATAGGGCAACCCCAGAGGAGGAGAGAGATGGTGGTACAGCTCACAGCTACTGGGGTGGACCTATCCGTAGTTCCACTGCATTCAGAGTGGGCGGGGACTCCCCAGGCATGGTTGCAGTCGGGGGCCATTGGGGCTATCCGAGTGCAGGGAGGGCCGGGAGGACTCCACCAGAAGAGAGAGGTAGAGATGGAGCCGGGGATTGCTCGTACAGGGCACACAGGGAGAGAAGGTACAACATAGCTGACCGTTTCTGCCATGGACGTATCGGTAATTCACTTGCCAGTAGGTCGAGGGCGAGAGAAGACTGACCCGGCATGAGTGCAGTGGGGCACCCGTGGTCTAATCCCCATGCCGAGAGGTTTCCAGCATCAGACAGCGATCGGGGCGGAGCTGGGACACAGTTGGATTGAACCCCCTTCGCTTCCTACGATCGGGCTGAGACGAGGGCGGCCATCTTCGTCTGATCATCCATCGTGGTACCCGCGGTCGCGTTCGGCACACCACTCGCCGCCGCGTGCGAGTGAACCCCGGACTGATTCTCTGAGGCGACGTGTGCTACGATAGAGGTAGCAGTTTGTGATAATTTTGTTTCTGACTCACGGGGCTCCCCAACTGAGGAGCTTCCCAATCCAATTGCAATCGCACTCAGTTTGCACAACGTTATTCGGCGTTTACCTAGGCCATGGGGTTGTTCAGTGAATTTTTCCTTAACGTCACTTTTTTGGGCGGGCGATAGAGCTCCCTGAGTAAAGAGTCTCAGAAAACTGTTAAGGGCACCCCCACCGTACCATGCACCAGGCGTCGGTAACGATCTGCGTTGCACCCATTGGGAGTATCAAGACTCCTTCACCAGCGCCCTCGGGCAACCTTCAACTTGGTTGACCAGCATCGTGCAGCACAGACGTGCCACGAACATCGGGGACGGGGACAATCTCTCTCGCATTTTGGCACAGGTCTGGGAGTAGGCTTGCCAGGCGGGAATCGTCCTGATCGCCTGGTGCTGGCCCTGGGCGAGCGACAGACGGGGTCAGGCATCGCCAAGATGATGCTGTGGATACCAATGGACAAACGAGCCCCCCTGGCGATGACGAGGCCGGGGGCGATAATCCCGATATACGGTGGGCGCGGAGGGAGGAACGCGGTACTTGGCGCGATCGATCGCAGTATGTCCGGGGCGGGGGAAGACAGGGCTCCGGGTCACGCACCAGGCGGCAGTGAGGGAGAAACTCTCGTGAAATCCTTGTGTTTACAGTATTAACAGAATAGTCACCCCAGTGGAGGCATCGGGCCACGCGTTGTATCTCAGAGTCACTATCGCGGCCACCTGGAACCAAAGACCAACGCGTACGGAGGTAGAGAGTGAAAACGCCTCCCTCCTGCCATCCAGGGCCGCGACAAGATCTTAGAGTGTCGGTCATCTGGCTCGGATTTCTGGTTGGGGGAGGTGCTTTGCCTCTGCTCCCTCCGAACATAGCAGGGGGAACAACCACGGCCCAGAAAAACAAATTGTTAATGAGGAAGCTGGGCGCACCTTCTCCCCGTTGCCGAGAGGGGCGGCTCCAAAGGCGCAGGCTGACTGCAATGGAGCGAGGATCAGTGCTGTCATTATCCCTACGCCACGATCCACACGTTTGGAGGGCCAGCACGTAAACATAGCACTTCCTCAACCGTCGGAGTGTGGGGAAGGTTTTGGTGCCCTCCTCAGTTACCACAAGGCGCGACCACTTGATCGCGGAACGCCCAGCCAATACAGCCAAGGTGGCGTGGCGGCCCTCGGGGTGCGTGCTGTTGGTTCTAGTGGTGATATCGAGCGTACAGTGGTACAAGGATGCCGCACTGGCTAACCCATAGGCGAACATAGCACCCCCCTCAACCGTCGGAGTGTGGGGAAGGTTCTGGCGCCCTCCTCAGTTACCACATGGCGCGACGCCGGGGTCGCGGAATGCCGTTGGAGTCGCACCCCCAGCCAATACAGCCAAGGTGGCGTGGCGGCTCTCTGGGAGCCGTACGCTGTTGGTTCTAGTGGTGGTATCGAGCATACGGTGGTACAAGGATACCGCACTGGCTAACCCATACAGTATACCAACAGCAGCAGCAGAGCATATCGACAGAAGTTGCGAGAGCTACGTAAGTACGGGAAAGGCTTTGATGACAACAGCAGCACGCTGCCAACTGCCAGCAGCAGCACACTGCTGACTTTGGTTAGGGTTGGTGATGGTGGTACTGCTGCTGCAACCTGCAGGTTTCGAGCGGACCCCTCTGATGGCGGTGCTGCTCTCACACACGCAGAAGTGAGGGCCGTCGAGAAGGTTGAAGCGAGACACTTATGCCTGTGGTTTCGAACGTCCTGGGTGGCCTTACGTGGTCGGAATCAGTTCTCGCATAAACAGCAATTTCCCGGCAACTTTGAACGCCCGTAGCACGCGCCGCGGTGCCCGGCCGGGGACTAGACCTGCGCCGCAGTGTACACGCGCCCCCCCTGCGTGCCCCGCAGCTGAGAGCGTGGGAAACGACCCCCGGCCGCAAAAAAAAATCTTGGCTTTGTCCATCAAATATGCATTTCATATAAATAAATATACGTGTACATCATACGTATTAGTATACGTTCAAGGGGGTCTGAGTTGCCCAACCCTTGGCGCGGTACGGACCAACAATAGGAAACGTGCGTGGTTTTATGGCGCATTCGATCTTGGCCAGCCTATTGGCGGATTGCCGCTTGTATACTGGCAACGGCCGTCAGGGGTGGTGTTTGCTAGCTGGCTCCGCAAGGGAGGGTGCCAGCAGCAAAAGCATAGGGCGGGCTGTCCGATGCAAGCCCTCGGAGCCTTGTCAAGGTGAGACTATTCGCGTTGTGTCTACACTGCTGTGTGGGCCACAGCAAAGGGTGTAGTATCCGTAACCACTACTAGTAACAGTGGGTGGAATACCACCAGTCGACCATACCGTAACGCCAAGTTTTCACCTATAACTAAAGGACATCATCTCTGATGAGTATGCCTAGCGTGGCCTCGATGCCCACACCACCACTGCCTCAGACGTTTTATGTAGGGGTAAACAATGAGTGCCAGTGGTGATGGTGAGACTATTCGGTTCGTGTTAGCCGCTGCGTGATGAGGCGTGGCGGCGGTGTAGTAAAAGGCGTCAATCAACAATAGGGCAATTTACCACTACACTGTACAGTAATACACAAGAGTGCCCCCACGTCTGTTAAGGAGGAGGGCAGTATATAGTTATGAATACCAGACAAGCTGAGCTTCACGAAGAAACACAAGAACCTCGGATATGTGGACTGGTAAGAAATTCAGGATGGCTCGGGCCATCCAGTTTGACCTGTGCTGTCTCCGGTGTCAACTGCGTTCGTCCTAGTTTCGCCGTCTATTCTGACGTTTGTCTTGACAGGAGAGGTCAGTTGGTTGACAAACCCGGCATCGGTGCGGCCGCCTGTCTATATTTCAGTTGCCAAAAAAGGTTCGATCGAGCCATTTCTAGGTAGACTTGAAGCCAAAAATAGGTGAAGCCTAAGTTGAGTAGCCGGCTATATATGTACCTACGCCTTTTGGGCCATTCGTAGGTACGATGGGGCGTAGGTCAATCACGGGGGGGGTCCAGGAAGCCTTTTCCGGAGTGCAATACGTCGTGTACCTATACATGGCTCAAAATATCTAGGTATACCTACTTTTGGCTTTGGCCCTTATTTCTTTGTTTTTTACTGTACGATGAAATCGGAATGTCAGATCACCTGCAGCCTGCAGAACCCCGAGATCTGTCGAAATCCGTTGTCTAAAAATCCTATGATATGTGTACCCCTCATAACATTGAAACATCATTATTTACAATAATTTAGAAGATGCAGAGAATATTCACCAGCTTTTTTTTCCAGGAACACCTGTGCGGAAGAACACACGTTTTAGAGGTACTTTCGAAAATTCGATCGGGTAGTACGTAGAGGTTTTGCGTGTTTTTTTTCCCTTCCTTTATGTTCATCTTTCTACTTCCTTTCGATAGGGTTTGTTTGGTTTGGTTCGCTCCGTTTAGCTTTAGTTCCGTTTCTTTTTCTTTTTCTGTTCGGTATGATGCGGTCGCCTCGGTGTCCTGTTGCTGGTCGCACAACGCATGTTTTACATCTGAGGTGTACGACTTGCTTGAGTGTCGGTGCGTATTGTTCCTGTTTTTTTTTTGTTTTTTTTTGTATCTTTCCTGAGGTGTTCTTCCACTCCAGAGATATTGGAGCCTGTCTTGTGACCGCGGACTTGATTTTGGCGATGAGGTAATGTGACAACAACAACCACGAAAAACATCTACCTAGGTGCTGGGGGAAAACTGTAAAAAATCGTCTGCACGGAATTATTATATAGAATGAAGTAGTACAACAATTACTTGTTGTTATTCTCAGAATTTAACTCAAACATTTAGAGCTCGTGGTCACACAAAGGTCCTTCCTGTATAGGAAGATCCGAAACACAATGAACAAATGCAACCTTTCGTAGGAATGTGGGGTTTGTGGAGGCGTTTAGGAATTCGAGATTTGGTACCAGTTTAGTTTATATCACTGGGGGAACAGAGTACAGTCAGAGCTTCGACCCACGAGAGTTGCTGCCCTGGTCAACATAGACGGGCGAGGCCGAGTAGCTTAGTGGGAGTGAAAGGAGACAGCAGCGTGCCCACTATACTCTAGTTGATCGACTTTGTTGATCGACCTGTTTGGCGAACGTAAGCCCAGAAGGGGGGAGAGGGGCACGCCAACGCCTGAGGCGAGGGGTTTGTAGCCGGGGGCGATGGGAGCGGGGAGGGGGTTGGCCCTCTCGATCCCACCCTAGCGGCAGGAGGCAATGGCCAAGCCGGAGTGGCGGACAACGGTCCGGTCGTCCCGGCCGTTGCTGGCAATAATAATGCAGCCATGATGGCCGTACTGCAGCAATTGCTGGCGACCCAACAGCGGATCGTGGCACGACTCGTTCACGTCGAAAACCATCAGGCGCAGGCCCAGCAACAGCAGCAGCTGGAGCAGGAGAAGCAGGTGTAGCACCCCCAGCAGCAGCTGCCGCAGCAGTTGGGCGGTCCACCCCCGGGCGCCGCACCCGCGGGAGGGATGTTGGCGCCGTGGGCGGGCGGCGCGATGGGAGGCCAGTCTCACCCAGCGGTGGATGACGCAAACCAGCAGGCTGCCGTGAGCGCTGGCGTAAAAGCAAATGTAAAACAGGATGCGGACCTGTGGAGGGAAAAAGAGGGGCCAAAATTGTTTATCGCGCGAGGGGGTTTCAACTTAGGTGAAGAAATCAATCGCCCGCCATTGTTACTGTTCGTCGACCAGTTGGCGACCGTCTCCGATGTTGCCACAAAGCAGCTGAAGATACTGTCTGAATTCGTCGTAGAATATGTCCCCCCCCCCCGTCCCAGCGGGGCAGACCATACTGGCGTTGGCCGCGGAAACTCATTTCGCCACCTTCATAGCTGCCCTCATGAAGACGACCGAGTACGGCATGGAGGGAGCCCAGGTCGTATGCACCCCCAGAGTCGGCGCCTTGTGAACGGAGCTGGAAGAGGTCCAGCGGCTGGTTAAAGTGTGTTTGAGGCGCCACAAACACCACCTCGCTGCTCATTCAGCAAACGTACGCGAGGTGGTATTAAGTGCCATGAACATCGGACTGAAGGAAGGGATGACCGCGCTTGCGGCGCAGGGAGGCGTCCTGTTCCGGAAGTACCCATATGCCGCTGCCACCACCGGCACAGGTCCCCCCATGACTACGCCGACATTCATGCGGCCTAGGGGGCTGGTGGAAGAAGGCACCGGAACCTACCTCTTGGAGCGTAGGCGCTCGGAAATACAGCTGGTTTGAGCGGAGGGAAAAGGAAAGGGGCCCCAGGCGCGGGAGGGCAGCCGACGGCCTCCGTGCAGGGCCAGGCTGGTGCCGGAGGGGGGTCCACCCCATTCAAGACTCGTATGCAGGTGTGGCGTACGCCGGCGGGCGTGTGGGATTATACCCGGCGCGGCGAGGTCTGTCACCGGGAAGACGTTTCTTTTGTCCACAATCAAGTCCCCGGGACAGCGCCGCCCGAGGCCGCGCAGCAGCAGCAGCAAGGGCAGCAGCGAGCACTGCCGCCGCCGCCGCTTCCGCCGCCGTCCCCCCCGCTCGCCGCCTTTGCAGCATCAGCAACATTACCAGGCAGCTGCAGCAGGATGGGGAGGGGCATGAGGAGGAGGAGAAGGACCTCGGCCACCGAGCGTCACGCGGTTGAGCAGAAACTATGCGGCCAGCAGCAGGGGCGGAGCTCCCGCGGGGGGCGGAGCGGGACGGGGGGACGGGAAGGGGCAGCAACAGGCAATACTGGCTCGGCTGTCAGACGGGGCCGACAGAAGGGGGGGCAGTGGAGAGCGACGAACGGAAACTCTTCGCAGACGCAGTGAGGTCCGTGGGACTTCGCCACGTACCCACATCCGCGTCGGTGTCGCCGGCCCTGTTTCATCGTGAGAGCCAGGTTCTGAGAAACAAAAACAGTGAAGCAAGCAGCAGAATATCAGAAGCAATGTCTCAGCAGGGGTCGTTACGGCAAGAAGAAAACAGCAGTCATGTAGGAGCACAGGGCAGCAGCACGCCAGGCCATTCGTTTCATTCAGCCACGTTTGAACGGCTCCACCCCCACCCCCCGCCCCGAGAATGCACACGGGCCATTACTTGCAGACGTAGGAGGGCGAGTAAATACCATTTTTCTAACAGACAGGGTTATGCCATCGTGTACGAAGAAACAGCAAGACAGAACACCCCATAAACCAGTTTGTCAGCTCAGGGCCGTGCACGCAGCTGTGACGACTCAGAAGAAGGGAGTTCTTGAAAAAAGGGATTTCAGGAAGAGTTTAACACACTACAGCAGTATGGCGACAACTCGACCGTTCAGCCTGAACAGAGGGCAAGGTCACCCCACTTCATTGCGAGTCGGGAGAGCCTCGACTTCGTGGAAGGTTCAGAACAGCAGGCTTGGCGTGAGCAGAGGGCAAGATTGCCCCCTTCCGCCGTAAACCGAGACAGTACCGGTTACGCGGAAGGCTCACACCACAGCACAGATCAGCAGGAGTAGAGGGAAAGACTACCCCACCTCCACGCGAATCGAGAAAGTATCGATCTTGCAGAAGGCTCAAATCAGAAGGGCTGTCCACTCGTTCAGTATACAGAAACCCCACAGCGGTACAACATCAGTTAGATCCCACCCACTAGTATGGGTGGGCTCCACACCAACAGCAATGGTTGGAGTACAGGCACAACGCAGAGCAGATAGGGGGGCAGAGAAGGCAAAGGCAAGTCGCATTGCCCGTACAGCAGTCGTCAGAAGATAGCACGTGCGTTTCGGTCGATGCGCGGGCGAGTGGGGAGTCGCGCAGTCGACCAAGAATAGAACGCATGGTACAGCAGTGGCACGCAGAAAAAGACATACTCGGAAAGTATGACCTCGACGTACAAAAAGGAGAAGACGTGCTTTACTAGCTAGCCAACAAGGGCACAACCATGATGAGAGGCAAGCAAAGAGTCGTGGGAGACGTAGCTCGAGCAATAGGAGGATCCCTGGTAGCACCACCGGTAGACCCCGTTCACAAA
>JAYJME010003503.1:0-12020 GCA_036873775.1 Costaria costata | reverse complement strand
CACATGCAGCAAAGAGTTCCTGCATATTATAGACTAGTTCGCTCTGGCAGCGCCACTTTGCAGGCACATCGTACGTACACTCGTATAGTACGGGACACCCAACAAGAAACAGGGAATCTGGCCCAGGCTGGACTTCTTATTTGAGCGAAAGTAATTTGTACACTAATTTCAATCTAAAGACTCCCGAATTTCTTATTTTTCTTCTAACTCTCAGGCTGGATTTCTTATTATCCTGTTTCTTATCAGGTGTCCTGTTTTTTAATACAGAACACCTGATCAGACACAAGAAATAGGTGGTGGTGGGTTAGGGTTTGCTTGTTTGCAACTGTAGCATCGTCTTTGGCAGCCCTAATCTCAACCACGTTGCTTCAATGAAACCATATCCGGGGATTCACGCCGATATACTTGCGATACACGCGGCTCCGAGGGCTCCGTAATAGGTTCCTGGACCCTACAACGGGCCTGTATGGGAGATACCATCCCTTAGGAATTCCACACCGAGTAGAGACAACCAGGAAGATATGGATTGCATCGTTAGGGATACCTGTGCACCACGGGGCTTCCTGGTAAGGGGGAGAAGATTGATCGAGCGACTGAGAAGGCGTCTAGCTCCAAGCTCAAATCATTAACTGCGTGGTGGAAATATATGTTGCTAACGTGCGGTGACTGCAAGGGAAACCTAAGCACGTTGTTCGTGTATCGTACCGTCTTGCGTAACGTCGACGGTGTATCGAAGATATTCGCCGTCGGTGAAAGCGCCAACCTTGTAACCATCTCCATTGGCTTTAATGTCCACGTCTTCGCCCGTTCTAAAGACCTGTTAGCAATGGTTGTAACGGAGGTGTATGCACGTGGGCCCCTATGAAACACAGTCCTCTAGGCAAATGCGTAGCGTCCCCTTGACGACGTGTCGAGGCATTTTTCCGAGACCAAACGAGTTGGCACTGCCCACTCGTCTAGAGTCTAGTGGTGTTCACTGCTGGGCTGTGCGAGAAAGAGTACCCGATCTCCTGACAGCGTAGAAGCATATATATATATATTATATATATATATGTTTAGTTGGCTGACGACATTAGATTTAGGGAGTCAGACTGTATTTCCACGGTAGGGGGTTTGCAGTACTACCATTTTCGCTCTCGCAAGTTGGGCAACTTAGACGACGAGTGACTCAGTTCTTCTCTCAAACTTGGATTTAGTTTAGTTTTTTTAGCGTTGCCTAACAACCCATCCCAATCGCGGTTCGTTTCAAGAAAACAATATAACGTACAACTGCAAACATGTTGGTTGAAACCGGGGTCGAAGCACTCAACCATATTGAGCATGTTGGGCTAACCAATAGTGTTAGTGTCTCATGACAGTTCGTTTTCCACATCACTAAAGTATGTTCTGTTGGACACGCGGAATCCGTTATTGCGCTCTGTGGAATTTGAGGTCTCTATCGTTTGGTGGTGGCATCTAAGGGCCCGTTTGAAGGAGGAAACAAACTGAATCGAATTCAACCTTTTCAATTGAATTGGAACCAATTTGGTTCTTATTGGTCAGAACCTCATTCACCGAGAAGGCATTTTCATTTTGGGGAGAGGGAAATTCGATTCAATTGAAATATCAAAGAAGTATTTTTGGACTTATTTTGGAGATAATTGGATCGAATCGAAATCAATTTGAGGATTTGATCCAACTCTACTGGCATGTTCACACTGGGCTAACGTCCCCGAGGCAGTCCGTGGGCTGTTCCGGCTTTGTCGACGGCCACCACCGAGGCGATAAAACGCGAACCTTAACGAAAGGCCACTGGAGCAATAGCTGCGGCCACGCCCACATATCATAGCACATCGTATCCCGGCGGTGGCGCGTCAAAACAATCATGGCAGCCGCAATCTCAATTGTTCAGCCGGCTCGATCGGCCAACTCTCCCGAGAACTTAGCAATCGAGCGAACAACCTGAGGATATGACCAAGGCTTCGATAGCTGCAATCGCCGCTTCTGTTTAGCGCGTGAAGGTTTGGGACTCCCTCCGCCCACCCCACACACCCTGAGATTGATTGCTTCCTAGCCTTCGCCTCCAGAAAAAAAGAAGAGGCTGGCGGCGGCGCGCACGCAATGATGCAAGCTGTCGCTCTTGTCGAGGATCGCTTGTTTTTTGTAGGCTGGGCGTTGTGTGGCGTGGTTCGTTATTCCGAATAATGATGTTTTAAAGAACTCACTGTACCGTTCCCCGATAAGCCCCAAAACACGTCTTTGTTCCCCCTGAAATCCTGAAAACCTCAATTCAATTCAGTTAAAAAAGTAGAATTCGATCCCTTTTTGTTTCCTCGTTAAAACGGGCCCTAAAAACGCGAACCAAATACCATGTAATGAATGTGCGGAAATAGTATGGATTAAGTAAATGGATGAACTCTTGAATCCTAATCAATCCTAACCTGTATTAAACGTACCCTAAATGTTACATTTTGTCACCCGACCATGTGGAGCATGAGCTTCACTTAATCGGTCACTAACAACTATTTATTGCCAGTGACAGAAAAAACAAGGGAAACCAAAATACCATATTTCTATTAGTATTCGTATGTATGGTATCATACTTCCTCTGTGCCACCAGTAAAGTCCGTTACGGGGGGCATATCGTATCTCGCCATTGGGGTCGCCCGCGAGGCTATAGCTAAGTTTGTTGAAAACCTATAGTTGTGGTGATGGTAATTAATATACCTGGTATATATATTATATATATATATATATATATATATAAATATGTATCCGAGTCGTACTGAGAGTTTGTGGGTTAAGGATAATCACATTTTGAACGATTTCGACCAATTTGGATTATTTTTGGCCGAATTTGGCCTGTTTCATGATAAATCCCCCGTTTAGCAGAAACCACCAACATCTCGAATACTAATGACTTAACCAAATTCTTCGAAACCTGTTTTGCGGGCCTTTGGGGTTCTCTGCATTTACCAAAAAACGAATGAATAAAATCTGTTTTTTTTTGTTACTCAAACAAAATGAGGCAACAAAAGTTAAACTAAGCTAAACAAACATCGACGTTTTCGAGAATCAAGGCACAAGAACTGTGATTTTGATACATTTTATACCGGGGGACGTGGAGTGGTTTAGGCCGTCTCTCGCGGAAAGTTTTCGAAAACCGAAACTGTAGCATTTTCTCGGGCCGCAAAAACAGACTCGCACAATTCGGCCGACAGCCTTTAGTCATGACAAGATTTGTTCAGATTTGCTTTGTACAGCAGGTTCTCACAAATAGTCCACAGCGCGAGGAAGACCTCTAGCAGATGGTACGTAAAGTAAGGCGCCTGTAAGATATTTCCTCTTCCCCCCTTGTGTACATATATGAGTTCTTCGCACCGAATCATCTCAACGAAAGCAGAACCATGGTAGCGGTGGTCGGGACACGGGAATTACGACAACTATGCTTTACGCTGTGAATATTGTCGTTCTCGTTCGCTCCTCGCTGTCTGTGATGTTTTACACACTTCCCATTCTCGACGAGACAACTTGGCTTCCGTTTAGCGATTAACGCAATCCCAACTGCGACAGTTGGAAGGCCCTCGTTCTCGTCACCATCACTACCCAATCGCATGGGCTCGTGGTAGTGCCAGGGGCGTTCTTTCGAGTAGGTATTACGGGACACAGCAGTGCTGGGCAGATTCGTCTGGTGCTGCCGTGGTGTTAGGCATATTTCAGCGATTATTGCCTCCCTCGATGTGTGGAAACCCAAAGTAGGGCACCGGTTCCGATTGCGGCCGTTGACTGGAAATGGGTCCCCATTTCCGGTTGGAGGCCGTCCCGTTAATGGTACTAAAAACTTTGACCCGCCAAGTGGCGAAACATCCAGTTTCGGGTCATTAAGACTGGTAATTGGTTGGGCCAGCCGAAACCTTTCGTTTTTGGGTTCCTAAAACGGTTTCAAAAGATATGGTCTTAGTAGTGTGTTGTACTCAGTGGAATACTCAGAAGTAAGACAATTACTTTTGCTGGGTAAGTGCACGTTTTTCTCCGGCGCCCGTGGGTCGTGTCTCGTGCTCTCGGCCGCGGGGCACGCAGTGGGCCCGCATGTAAAGACAGCTAAAGACAGCCAAAACATTGCGTCCTGGGCTAGATCCGTGGTACATGCAATGGGGATTCAAAGTCGCCACAGCTGGCTAATAACAGCGGGTTGGCGTGACGACTTGGCACCGTCTCGCCGGTGCCATTTGAAACCCGTGCTACTGTTTTGCCATCGACATAACGTACAGTTGTACGAAGCTTGAAAGAATAAAGTGTGCGTTTTGGTACTGACGTTTAGGTACGTACGCAGATCTACAGTAATATTTTTATATCACACGTGCGTGCACTGTCTATCGATGTACATATTTCCTGCCAGATTCTGCCCTGGGTATCATACCAACAGAGTAGAAGAAAAGGAACGATGGGCCAACGCAACGAGCGGAGGAACCTGGTTCCAAAACAGCGGCATGTACATGGAATAGATGACATCCGAAACATGGGTCGCATGCAGGTGCAAGGAACATGGTGTTAGTATCTACCCTAACTAGCTAAAATACTCATCACAAGGGTTTTGCGCAATTTGTCCCGAAGGCAGTAGTGGGAATATTCATTCTACGGGCCTCTTATGTTTTGTAGGCAATACTCAACAACATGCTTGTATGCCCAAAACAGTCACCGGTTTGATTTTCCCAATCGAAACGAAATTAAAAACGTGGACCAAATCCACACTTAAATCCGCTACACCTAGGAAGTATGTTAACACCTGCCTTTTGGTATTCAATTTTCTTGTGCCGTGGTGAATGCGATAACTTATTGTGTTAGGAACCTTCCCTTTCTATAGTTTCCTTGTCTACACAACCTGATGCTCGTGAATACCGTCGAACATCCACCAACACACACCGGCCGACGATAATCACAACCACGCTGTTTCGCGAGTTCGTAGAGACAGCTATCTTATCTCTGATCGTTCAAGTTCGCGGTATTCGTTCCAGGTGATCCAAAATATACACGATTGGCAGAAACGCTCCACGACTGGACCCTACGCCAAACTCGCCTCGTCGACCGACCGACAGGCACCAAGCTTGAACCATTTAGTTATCTCACCCCGCCCTTATTGCCAGCAGTCGAATCTGAGTATCCCACGCCTTCTCCACCTAAGTCAAACTCTTCCGCCTCGATCTGGCCAGGAATCATCGAGGCCGTGTCTCCAAAGGGGTCACCAGGCGTCGTACGGGTAGGAGGTGTTGTCGGCGCTTTGGTTTGAGACGCGGTAGGCGCCGTGGTTGGAGATGGGGTCGGGGCGGTGGTCGGAGATGGGGTCGGCGCTGTCGTGGGAGATGGCGTCGGCTTTAGTGTTGGTACCACGGCTGCCATCATAGTGAAGGAGTCGATGCTGTAGCCGCCTGTTATCGTGCACAACCAGATGTAAGTTAAGCCAGCGGGCAGTCCGCTGACAAGTTCGCCGGATCTGTAACGGTGGTGTGAACGCGGCAACGACGACGGTTTTTCACCAGATGTGCGCGGGGGGAACCGTGGGAGGACGTGGTTGACAATAACGGGCAAAGTATCTATTATCTCCCCCTACCGTATAGTAAAGGAACTACCAAACCTCCATTTCGACACAGTATATGCCCAACCAAAAGCGCCTTCGCCGTCGTCGTCAACACGAAGTGCGACAGGTCAAGCGACGCGCGGAAGGCTTCCCCGAAGATCAAGCGAACACACTCGACATAGACCGGATAGCATCACAACGAGTGATCAATGCCCACCGTGAAAGTTCCAGAACCACACTGAAGATCGAAGCATTCGTCTACAGGAGCGTTGAGCACTCACATACTCAGGTCTTTGTAGGTGTTCCACCCTCCGGTTTGCGGTACCTCCACCAGAACGCTGAGGTCGGGTGTGGCATCATCGCACCCGCTATCACCAGAGACAATCCGGAACGAGCCAACAGTATCCATTGAAGACACCCGGAAGCTGAAATCAAAGGCATCGACTGCAGGTGGAGATATAGGTTTTGTTAAGCAAGGTATACTCTGCTTGGTAGTACGTCTAGGGTGCGTGACACCACGGTTGGCACTTGCTACCATAAAGGGTAGCACGCTTAGGCAAACCGGTTGCTGCCGGGTTTCGTCAACAGAAGAACTAAACTTAATACATACACGAATTTTGTCTTGTCCAAAGTTCTGGTCGTTGCATGTGCACATAGGTTGTCAGTCGGATTGCCCTTGTCTTTGTCTAAACGTCGGTACCTGGGGCGAGCTATAGAGCCCCATAGGGGAGGAGCTCCAATCGGTGCGTGCTACGATGGAGGTAGCAAGTTTCTGCAAAAATAGGTTCCTGGCGAAGGAGCTCTTAAACGCAAACTCGTCAGGAATAATTTCTTGTTTTCCCCCTATAATTCACTGTGTTCCTCGTAGGACCTCGGGTGCCTCATCGGGGAAAGCTCACAATATTTATCAAATTTGGGTTTCGGATGGGGTACGGAGGCTTCCAGGCGGGGAGCTCTAGAAACCGAAGGCTCAGCCCTATCGTGGCATGAGCCAAACCATGTAGGTGCCTTCTTACGGCCGTATCCGGCATCTAATGCCGCAAACGGAGGTCGTGGAGACACCACTACACAACGGGCAGCAATAGCATTTTTTGTATGTACAGTACGAACGAAATAACGATGATAAGCCTGCGTTATATCACTCTCGGGACGATCGGGTAAACAATTGGGATATACGTTCTTAGTTACAACCTATTCGGGTCTGACTGAGCCACATGCCATAACCGCAGAGTAAAAGTGCATACCTTCGGCAATGATTGCACAGGTAAAGTCGCAATCCGTTTGTGCTTGTTTCGTACCTAGTTTCGTAACGTTCACTGTGTAGCGCATCCATTCGGTCGGGTAGTTGTAGCCCACCGCATATCCATTGTACACGGTGATGACGTCCATGCCCTCGGTCTTTCGAAATTTCTATTGGGATGGAAAAGAGAAGGCACAACCGACGGCGGGTTCACGTCTGTATTCTTACGGGAGCATCACACTCCGCGGCGTCCTCGGGTGCGTCACCTCAATTCCGATGTTGTCTGAACATATACTATCGCGGGACCGTTAAACAATATCGTGGCATCATTATCGACGAGTGGCGATAGCCAGCGGGTGTTGCGTACCCCCTGATCAAGCCTGATGAAGGAGAAGACACGCTGTCGTCGTGAGGTACGATGTTGTGTTTCACATAAATGTGCAGCTGACACGATTGGCCCTTTAGTTATTCAAGGTTTCCACATTCCATGGCCTTTTCGTCGAAATGGTTTTTCCGCGAGTTATATTGCCGCGGCACCTGCCCCCCGGACGACATTTTTCTCACTAATCTACTTACCATACCCCTTGCAGATACGGTGGTCACCACAGCACAACGATGTTGGGGGCAAACTCCTTAGAATCAAATAGTGCGTTTGGCAGCAATAAACGGGTTTCCGCAAGGATAGCATGACAGCGAGCACTCGCGCATTTCGCGGCCAAACTCCCACTACGTACCCCAGGATTTTCTGGGCGTGTGTCTGCGTAAGCTACGCCTTCTCCACCATCGTCAAAATATTCCGCTTCGACCACGCCGGGGATCTGCAGTGCCGTGCCTCCGTAGGGAGAGCCGAGACCCGTCTGTTTGGGGCGAAACAGCGAACCACGGCGGGGGCGGACAGAGAGTGATTAACATACTGTTAAGATTGCGGGGACTTGTGTTTGACGCACCTCGGCGATGCATATCGTCTGTTTGGCTGTGTCGCGGTTCTACACCTTCAAAACTGCGAATTATCTTGTCGGTGTTCCTTCTTTTAGCTTTCTTGCTCGATTTCGTTTAGCTTTTTTTTCTTTTTCTTCCTTTAAGCATTTTGATCTGTAATTCGATTTCGATCGTGTCTTGTTCTACTGTAGTGGATATTACGCCCACCTTCTCGGTTTATGTGGCGAGTCGTACAGCGCATCGCATGTAGCTGATACTACGGGTAAAACGTTGCCTGATCTGACTTTATATTTGTATCTGGGGTGTACGACATACTTCAGGTATCACGTGTGGTATGTATTTATTTTCCGGAGGTATTCTTTCGCTCCAGAGTTATTGGAGCCTGTCCTGTGACCACGGACTCCATTGTACAAATACATTAATGTGAGAACAACAACAAGAACAACAATTAACGAGCAAAGGCGATCACCTTACGGGACGGTACGGTACGACGGGCCAAATAATTAACGACAGTACGGGACAGCAAGTTTCAACGGTACATACTGTTGTCGACGGGCAGGACGACGGACCCGTTTTGACGACGGTTATACGGTCCAGTCCCGCCGCTACCGTCAATACAATCACATCAATATACCGTTAAGTTATCATTGTGTCTGGTTAGGAATCCTACGTAGCCAGGTTTTCGAATGTTTGCCCGAAACAGTTTACAGACATGCCTTGGAGTACCAGGAACCGGCTTGCACCGGAGAAATACGAAACGGTTTCTTCCTACGGGAAGGTTGACTGTCGGTTACTCTGTTGAGTGCCTGTTGTTGGTAGCGGCACATCGTCGGCGGTAGCGCCAGCCCTAGGTGCTAACAATTAACTATGCCTACGATGTGTCACTCTCAGTGCCAAAGCAAGAATGGTATATCCGTGTAAATATTGCACGCGACATTCGTTGCGGAACCATTTGTAGTTGTTTTGTTGAACCAGCCTTCACCTGGTGTTAAAATGGTATTTTTGTTCGGTGTTGCATCTTCTGTTTTGTTTTGCTGTATTTCATGGAAGGTTACATTGTTTTTTGTTTTTTAGTATGTTTTATTCATCCTTTGTTTTTATTTTTCCCCGTTTGCTGTCTGCACGTGTGTAGCTGTGGTTGTCATACCCAGCACGATGATATTGCATTGCACTGCAAACAATTATTTATGCGTAACGTTGCGAAGGATGTATTATCTCCGTAACGTAGTTCTTGACAACAGAGCTTGCATTTCTCTAGGGTTAAAAATCACTCGGGGCACTCTGGTTGCTGGATGTCGACGAGTAGAAGAATGGTTTAATGCGCGGATCGCAGACACAGCTGCATGGTGGCATGGCAATGCATTGTCGGGTGTCCGGTACGATGTGCTACGGTACTACTTTACCCCAAAGCTCAGCAGCTTGTAAAATATGTATGTACGGTGAAGAATCAGCACAGACACAAGCTTTGCAGGGTGTCGACCAGTCGAACGTACGGTTGGGAGTGAAGAGCACACGCACCTACTCTGATTCCGAGCAAGCACTAACTCATGCCACGGGAGTATATCACGGTTGCTATTTCACTCACAATTTCCCGTGGATTCCTCCGGGGTCTACGTTCGGCACCAAACATGTTTCGAACCATGACTGGTTCCCGCACACAAGTTCGCGTTAAATTCCTGCGGTGTCTTGTTCTCACGGGAATTATTCCGATAATGGCCAGTTTCGACACATAATTTCCGTTATTTATCGTGGTGGTATCGTGATTCCCGCGGAAAACGTTTCCAAGGTTACTCGTAGTTCCTGAGAACTGCTTGATGAACGTTTCCGAACATGTAATACCTGGTACTGAGGGAGACAGGGGGGTACGTACAGTAGACACCCTAGATTTAAAAAAAGACTTGCACTAAAACGGATACGCCACGTGTACTCAAAACGAAATGAGTGAGCTAGTTCTAACATTTTGAGTTATTTCGCCTGCTCTTGCGAGGCATGTTGGGTGCTGACGTATGAATTTGTGTTGAGCCTGTCGTACCCAGTAGGCTGGCATGACAGTGCGTTGTACGATGCATTATTCGTAATACATTATCTCTGTGTCGTAGCTTGTGACCACAGAGCGTGTTTCTCCTAGGGTGAAAACTCAGCACGGACAATGGGTGGGCTGGATGTCGACGAGTAGAAGAACGGTTTAATGTAAAGAACACACACTGGCTCGCAAGTGATCTCCTCGTCCTCGAGACGAGTTGGACACACCTCAATACTCCAACAATTACTGTAAACCCGATCACGCAACTCTGGATCGCCAGGAGTCAGCTTGGCTTTGGACAAGTTTGAGCGCACCCCAAAACATCGATATTTGGTGGCGAGCTGGTTACTCGTGGGAGGGCAGCGAGCCTCCGTATCTTCCCCTCGAGCAGGTCTGGGTTCACGCTCGGCCTGTAGCGCTCCGTGCTCAAAATACGGAATTCATTGTAATTTGCTTCGGCGGCTAACGTATGACTGCGTCAACAAGCAACCTAAGCTGCACGGACCCTCCACAGCGACTTCGCGTTGACCTCGCCAGCGTCCAGACCATGCATATCTCATTAGTTACCAACCTCTAAGAAAATGCTGAGATATGGGTCCCGTTCAAAACCGTCCCAGGCCACATACCCTGCCCAGCTTTCACGCCGCGCTCCACGCAGGCCCTCCCTGCATCGCCCGCTGGAGGAAACTCGTTCAGCCTTCTCGGTCGGCGTTTCCACCGACGGAGACACTTCTGACGGGGACGAAGAGAGGGCCACCGAGGAGGGAGACGAGAAGGAGCCGCAGGACGACGGGACATCCGGCGCCGAGTCCGCAGCTGTTGAATTGGCGGGCGACGAGCCTGGAGGATACACAGCGGACTTCTTGAGTCTCGCTGGGGACGTTTTAAGGAGACCGAATGACCAGGGGGCGCTTCCAGTTGACGCACCGGTGTGCCTCGATACGTCAGCCTACATCAGGGAATGCATGCAGGATGGGACTACTCCAGCCCCCTCGGCGCTCCAGATGGTGTTGCTGCTGGGCGGAGCGTGTGCTGGCCGGAGTTAGCGCCTAATCGAAAACGTCAGAGAGGAAAACATAAACACGGCTCTTCCTCAGACCCTAGACAGCGCTTATGTGCGCGCACACCCGGCAAGCACCGCCACATCTATTCGAGAAACAGATATCTCTCACAGCAACTCACCTACCTACGGAAAACTCCAATGAGCCTGTCACGTAGCCCATATCTCAGCCTCTGTAGCACCTCCCAACCCGCTGAATACGGTACCAGCGACAGCCGCTACTGCTGTGGCACCTCCTACCTCACTGAAAATGGTACGTGCCACAGCCACTCCTGCTCCTGTGCCTGCGCGCATCACACCTACGCCCATGATTTCGACTGAGTCTACACACAACGCATGGGAAACTCTCGATAAAGAATTCCGACATCCCGCTGTCCCTCTTCCACTCACGCATTCGCCCCCATGCATCGGAAGTTGCCTCTGTCTCTGCCGTCGAAACATATATCTACTCTTCCTTGGGCTGTGTATTACTCTGTGTACGCTCGTTTGTGATACGTACGAGACTCACCAGGGCTCGAGCGCCGGAGGCAACGAGGAGGAGGCCTAGGCAAACTCTCCACGTCATGGATGCAGCCGTCAATTGGCCCTGCAGAGCGTTCCAGTCTTTGTACGGAAGATAGGGAGGGAGGGAATTGCGTCAAAGGGGTCAGGGCATTCGTGTCAGACCCCAAAACCGGCAACGCATGAACAGGGTAACCCCATCGTGTCATAAGCGTAGTAAATTGTGGATTCGGGTTTGACAGTTGCAGCAGCGTGGAGCTGACAGTTATTAATAGTTGTCGCTCAAGTCGTACCTCCGTTCCAGCATAGGGTTTGTGAAATCCCGGGGTATGGGGTTTGTTTTGGCAAGGCCAGTGTGTCAATTGCACAATACAGCAAATGACTACAGCAATAATAACAGGCATTCCACCACATACGGGTCGAGTATACAATACGCGACAACACTATAGAATCTGGCAGTTAAGAATGTCAGGCTGGGATTTACGAATTATGCATTGCAGGGTCTCTAGTGCCAAAAACAAGGGTGATCTGAAGCGCTAAATCGAGTTATGTGATGGAGTGTCGTAGGCCAAGGCGACTCTATGCTTTGCAAGCACGCGCCACACTGCAGAACGTACACCGTCTGTGTATTGTTGTTGTTGTTGTTGTTCTCACATTAACTCAACATCTAGAGTCCGTGGTCACACAAAGGTGCTGGAGCCCT
>JAYJME010003502.1:0-12020 GCA_036873775.1 Costaria costata | reverse complement strand
CGTCCCCGGACTTCTCACAGCGCTGGGGGGGGGAGGGGCTGCGCAAAAACACTCCAATTCCGCTCTTGTATCAACGTCATCCAAGCACCACCGCTTGAAGTAGTAGCAGCCAGAGGTTGCCTTATCGCTACTGCTGTTTTTGTCATCTATATGTCCACTATCCGACACGCACACCATTTCCACATGTGCATATGCCATGCCAAGAAGATAGGTGCGGAGAGGAGGGGGGCGGGAAGAGCCTCCACCGTCCACGAAATGGATTTCACCATGCCCCACCCTTGCCATGCCAAGGAGATAGGTGCGGAGAGGAGGGGGGGGAAAGAGCCTCCACCCTCCACGAAATGAATTTCACCATGCCCCACCCTTGCCTCCTTTCCCTTCATTGCCGTGACGTGCTATAAATAACCTGGTATGCTATGAATAGTACTGTAACGGTACCAGAGTTCAAGACACGTGTGAGGAGGAAACTACTTGTGCTGACAGTGATATATACAGCAGTGTGTGATAGGCGAGGTGCTGACCGTTGACACCGCCTTTTCTTCGCCCCCTTCTTGTTCCGATCACTTCTACTGCTTGTTGATCGTACAGCTTCTACCTGCGATCTGTTTCCCTTCCCTTCGGCCCATGAAAACAAACGTAATCAATCGGGATACGCAAGTATCAGAGGATACACAACACACGACTGTTATTACGTACTACCTGTACTGGTAGATAAACACTCCAAAGCATGTAGGCTTTCATACACGCTACACGGCTCACTGTTCATACTCCGAAGTATACGCTATCGACAAAAATTGGTTAGAAGCTCCGTCAACATCAGCTTCAATGTATAGGTACCAGAGGTCCACGACAACGGTCTAGAGTCTAGAGAGGCCCCCTCTGAAACAGTGCTTGTGTGATAATAGGTTCAAGACTCGACGGCGTGAAGCCCCATCAAAGTTTTACCTGTGGTGCAAAAGCGACAATCGACCAAAACGAGCATGGTGGGTAGAAACTACCCTGTAGAAAACGCCTTGAAGCAATGAACCAACGACAGCTTGCGTCGACATTAATTCATCCAACACAAGCCGATAATTTGCACCAGTACTACCGGGCTACCGCAGCGAGTATCACCAGATTAGTACCGGGCTACCGCAGCGAGTATCACCAGATTAGTACCGGGTTACCGCAGCGAGGATCAAACCAAACCGTTACTACTGTAGAACACCCGTGATAACATTCATACCCTCCCCTGGGACGAAATTCCGAGCTGATTTTTTCTCGACAACCGGGAGGGTGCAAACGCCTACTTGTATATACCAGGTACGTATTATACGTACTCGTAGCGATGGGTCTATGGAAAGATCTCGACGAGATCATCCCAAAGTGTGCGCCGCTCTTGATTTGGACAAAATCGGCAGGAAAATTCATCCCAGAGGGGTGTGTGTTACCTTGCGTGTTATCCGGGTACACGGTACCAGGTATAATACTACGCACTGCCGTATAATATAACTACTGCCAGCTGATGGGACCACGACGTACAGCAAGGAGGTAGGAAAGGCGCCTTCTCGAATCGAAGGCCACGACGCTGTGAGTTCAATACATTCCACTCGCATATCCCGTGAAGCTCCATCAATCGAATGATATGTATTCTCTACAAGAAGGTACTCGTGTTATCATACGAGTACAATATTAATAGAATACCAGCTGCCCGAGGGAGGGATGAAAAGTCTACGAGTTGCACGAGGTGATGCTGACACCAGGAGCGGCAGCAACAGCCAGTAAAATATACCAGGTACGGCGTAGACTACACGAAGAAGGGGCATCTATCGTACCTGGTATTGCTACAGCAGTATCTGTTGTGGTACTCGTAGAGCTAGACAACGTCGGACCCAAAGAGAGAAACAGGGGGAAACTGGCACCCACTGCCACTGCTGCTGACTGACTGCTCATGATGCTGTTCGGTAGCTCTACTGTATACTGCCTGGTAGGCTCTTCGGGGGTCGCAAGTCCAATCTGTAGCTGTAGCTGTCCCACCCCAAATTGTCAAATCGCGCTGATTGTGCATCGTCAGAGTGAGTGTACCAGCTATTATATAATAATATTACACAGCAGTACGTACGTACCGTACTCTGTGCCCCTGACATTGACCCATTCGAGGGGCAATGTCAGAGGCGCAGTTTCGACAAAACAAGGCCATCAGGTATACGACGCACGCGGGCTTGACCTCTGTGACGGGTCTTGTGCGTGAGACAAGCAAAGCAAGCTTGGACACCAGCACTGACTGCAGCGTTGGAACTACTACTAGTACTCGTACAATAGCTCACCTTCTCCTTCTTGGCGTTGACCCTGCAAGACATGAGCATGCCCCGTGCTGCTCCCCCAACAAAGCCAAGCGAGCAACAGCAAACCCCAGCAGACAAAAAGCACCGAGAAACGGGAAGGATGAGGAGGACGTAGCGCGACACAGATCAGGGGATGGTGCACAAACACATCCGCATGTATCACGTGGGTATACATACCTCGCACCGAATACGTGTCGTGTTCTCTGCTCCTGGTGCTCTCGGCCCTACGTTGCCATCGAGGCTGGCCACAACGTCAACACGTCAACACACCACATGAACCGTCAACACATGAGGTCACACGCATCCGCTTTCACTCTCTCGTCTACATCGCTTCTTATCCACGCCATCCCCCGATGGACCCACGCATCGCGTGCGAGATACGCTCAGCTAGGTGGCCCTCAAAAGTTTTGAGGAACAAAGCCCGGTCGCATTGCCTGTGCGTTTTGCTGTCTCGTGTCATACTGCTGCAACTCCTCACCTGAGGTGGTGCTGCGTGCGGACGTCGTTGCGGGTCCACGGAACCCAGCCGCGGGTGTCATCGGGGCGACAAAGGCCATCGAGCTCGCCAAGAGGCACGCCAGCACCAGCACGCTCGCTGCCATCACCTGCTTGAAAGCCATGTTCATCCAAGGTTGTCGATACTCGTTACTGCTGTTGTGTGTTGGCTGTTGCCTCGCAGCACTCGAACTAGAGGGGATGTTTGATATCCATCCCCTGTTAAAACACGCTTCTGAATCATTTATCTCAAAGCCTTTGCTCGAAGTCGGGCATAACTTCTCAGTCGGCATTCTCGGAGGAGGCACACGAGCACGCTGAAGAAGGCACTGCGTGTTTCTGACCCCTTTGACCATGCCGGTGAGTCCCTGCCATGATGCAAATGCATCGATGCGGTCGGCGTCGCTTGAGGCCTGTCCTATCATGCAAAGCACGAAGTGTGGTTTTGGTGATCGCGCACCCATTTATATACGTACACCACAGGTATACTCAGTGAGGCTCGTATATAGCCTCCCTTCAGGCCTCGCTTGCTTGGGCCAGCGCATGAGCACCATCCCAGCTTCCTCTTTGTTCCTGGGTAGCCAACAGCGACACCAGATTGTGCTACTGGCAGATACGATGGCGGTGGTTGCACCCTCGAAAACGACGTGTGGGGCTTCGCTCCGCCCATCGAAATATCTAAGTTAGATCATCACTTTTGAGTGACCAACAAATCCCGCTTTGCTCTGCTCTTTGCTGTGGACGATGAACGACGCTCAGGCCTCACAAGCGTTATTGGACTCTGTCCAGCGAGAAGCCTTCTGCTCCAAGAAGAAGGAGACCAGGACCATCTTCATCGGTGAGCTCCGCTCTGTTCTCCCTCCGGCCGTGCCCCATGCTCTTGTCCTCCCACGTTGGACTTTGACCTTTGCGTGAAGCAAAGTGCCGATCAAACAAGCAAAACCTCTTTGGTGTGCACCCTGCGTACTCAATCTGGTATGGATAAATACTCGATAATATCCTACGTACAGTATGGGCCTACATATTTGTCCTCTCTGGTTCCTCGCCGAGAGATGGGGTACGCAAAGGTTGGGCGGGGGGGGGGGGGGGTGCGATTTCGTTTCCCAGTACACGTACAAATCACGACAGACGATATATAGACGTAGACGACTGCCCTCGACTACGTACGGCACTATATACTCGACTTGCTGTGCGGTGTACGGCAGTGTGCGGTCGTGTACTACATGATAGTCGACCGATTTTCTACGCCCAGCAGTTGTTGCTGCTGTCTTTGTTGCTGTTGCTGTTGTCGTTGTTCTGCCGCTCTTCTGTCGTCGTGCGGTGTACGTAGCGTGTAGCGTGGCGTGTACCGTGATCTACTGGTGCACGTCTACGCTCTGGCACCTCGCACCGGTACGAAGTAGTGTCATGTATGTATATGGATCGGTATCCTGTGGCTGCGGCGGATCAGGAGATCAGGAGCCGGACGCACGCCAGTACGCCAGTGATATGCGTACACCGCCCCTGTTGTGAAGTGAAGTGTGGTGCGTAGTAATTCGTGTACCAGGTAAAGTTTTGCGTGAGAAAAAAGCTGAAAATACTTTTAGCTCTTCAGCTGTTCATGTGTTATCTCGTGGTCGATTCGTTTTTCGTTTCGTGTTGATTCGGGCGTTTTTGCTTTTGCGCGGCTGTAGTAGGCGTTCCCCCCGTGTTGCTTTTCGGGGATGGTGATGATGAAGGGTGATGGCGGGTGACAAATCATGTGATGGACGACGGTGAGAAAATGCCTCCCTCGACCAGGATAAAAATAACCACAAAGAAATCGGTAACCCTTGTGACCTGTTTGAGACGTGGACACACGAGCGGTTACGCTTCTACCTTTCGACATCCGGAACACCTACTGTCCGTGCTGATTCTTCATCCTCGAGAGATACAAGCTCTGCAGTAGGGCTGTGAGTAGGCTGGCTATAAGTCGCCGACTATTAATAGTGTATTTGTTGACTAGGTATGATACGGTTTTCCTTTTATTATTTTTATAAAATAACTAAAAATAATCCGTACGAGAGCTGCAAGAGTTTTGTTGCAGAACGGTGATGCATATATAGGGGTCTCCGGACTATTTGGGTTTATTTGTTTGTAGGAAGGCTTTGCTTGGTTTATCGTGTTTTTCGTGTGTTAAAATGAAGCTCAATAGGCGTTTTGTTTTGCTTCTCTCGCTGGGGGGCTTTTTTTTGTTCTCTTTCGCTCGCCTGCCTGACTTCCACCCAACTAAAATGCAGGGCTCTTAAACGGGTCATGACCCGAACCGCGGGTCGGGTCAGGAGGGTTTCGAATTCTCACGGGTCGTGTCAGGTCGGGTTGGGTCAGGATGTGGTTCAGGAGGTTTTCCAAATCTCATGGGCCGGGTCGGGTCACCCTGATCGCGCCAGACCCGAACCGAACCGAACCGAACCGAACCGAACCGAACCAACCAGCGAGGTTTGACCTGACCCGTAAGTATCCCTGCTAAAATGTACATAGCCGGAAAGTCAAGCCAAGTCCCAGCCCTAATACTTGGTAGACAGATGATTGGCGGATTGTGTCTAATACGAGTACGATATCATATGTATGTGTATTTTTTGTGTATTTATGATGAACGCGCGCTGTGAGTTGCGCTTGGAAGTCCAAACGCTGTAATCATATTGAACCAGGTATCCAGTCATCATGCAGCAAGAAGCGCCTGGTCTCCTGGCTGCGGTGGTAGGATTTGAGTCAGTGCACATACACATCATACATGTTGTACTTGTATATACTGTACTCGGAGCATGATGCAACATCCCCCCACGCCCGTATATAAGTATGTATACGAGAAACACACCCTCGGGTGCATCTAAGTTTGGTGTGATGCTTGGTGTCAGTCGTGGTGCGTAAACAGAAGGGTGTCGTTTTGCTCAAGTTTCGCCTCGTCAAGTAAATAAATACTCCGTAGTGCGTAAAGAGCACCTTAACCCCTTTAGAGCCGGAAACGTTTTTTGGGGACGAACTACTTGGAATTCGGGTGGGATTTTTTTTCCCGGTAGTATAAGGGTCGACCCCTTTTGGACGGTACTCTCGTTTTGGACGCAAATTACTTGACATAAGAGTGAATACAGGTTTCTGCACACTGCAGTACGAAAAGTGTTGACACCAGCTGTAGGTGGAAGGAATGTCGACTACCGGTACGTACCAGCGCAGGCAGCGTAAAGTTGCCGGTATGTATATATGATACGCGCAGAAATGTCCCGTCAACAATGTTTACACAATTTTCGGCACCCTCATCCCACCCGGACCTGATCCCACCCAGACCTGATCCCGCCCGGACCTGAGCCCTCCAAGCTGACCCGAGGCATATGATGATATTATACAGTATGATGATATGTATGATGATACATAAGGTATCGATCGCCACCGGCAAGGCTGAACCCGAACCGATGGGTCGGCCACAAAAACAGTACCAGGTGTTTCTAATTGCTAGAGCTGTGAATCGGAGCGAAATATTGATTTTTGCTTGATTTCGGTGAAGTTCGAGTGAAATCGAAGGGACGATGCCCGCCAGGCGAGCGAAATGCGCCCCCGATCACCCACCCCCCGCCCCCCCCTCCCCCACGGCTGGTGTTACTCACATGAAAACAGTTATTTCTGCTCGTCGACATCCAGCCCACCCAGTGCCCGTGCTGATTCTCCATCCCATAATAGAGAGATACTAGCTCTATGTGGTCACGAACTACGATGCAGAGCTAACACAGTATGGATACTGGACAGTGTCCGGCTGGTGAAGGGGGGCAATAGAGCAGCCGGTGAAATACTTTGTGAATACTCCCATATCGATGTATATATCGGTAAAACGATGCGTAGTCCCCATTTTTTTTCGATTTTCCGATGAAACCGTTGAATCGAAACCGTTGAATTCCTAAGATTGAAACCGTTGAATCGGCTGCGATTCGCAGCCCTACGTAACTATTTTAATTAATTACAGTATGCATATCGGCACCTCTTGTATAATAGTCCATTCCTGTACAGTAGTAGCATACCAGTACACAGTACGGGCACTCGGAACAACACGCGGGAGATTTCTGCACGTGCGGGCAATTGTATATACGCCCCCGGGTACATATACTATCTACCCCATGTTCTGTGGATTCGAGGGTATATGAGTGAAGGCCACGTGAGGTTACGCAGTCGTTCCCCCGCGCAAGAAAAGCATGGGGGAAGAAAAGCAACTCCCCTGGACGTGATCCGAACATCAAACATCGCGAATGCCGGTGCGAGTACTTCGTTGTTGCTGATGCTGCGCGTGCTGAAGCTTCGGGTGCGTGTGTCGTGTGCCGTGACTTTTTCGCTTTTCACATTAAGACTCGTAGACTAATGCTGCTATAGCCCACCTTCTGCCGTGCGAAGCTTATAGCTTGGAGGTATTATGCATGATATCATGGCCCAGTGGTCGCAGAAGGCCACAAGTCTGTTGCTACCTGCCACCAACGCGAATCGTGTCTTTAATTTACTTTTCCAGCAACGCACCCAGGTTGTCAAGAGTTGCAAATGTCTTGCTGCACGAGCTCCTACAGTAGCGACGGCTGTACTATCTTACTGCTGTCATTGAGACTACGAACAGGAACGTTACGGTAAGTTTCGGCAGGCACCCAACGAAGTTTAAGCTCTAACCACCAGCAAAAAATCGTGGTCAGGCTATGATAGCCGGCAGGAAGATACCCGTATACTGAATTAAGTACATACCTGGTATGCTACAAGACGCAAGATAACGCAGCCCCTCCGACGAATTTCGAAGCTGATTTTCTCCAGAACAAGTGAGGCACAACGGCTTTTTTTTTTTACTGGTATAACCATTCTGTCCAGAAATATAAGCAACGTTTTGAGTTAATTTTAATGTCTCTAAGGTGCTTACATTTCCGGACAGAGTGGTACATGGTTAACGATACGACGGCTGTGAGTTCGACCACTTGAGTGGTTGATGCTTAACGGCTTTATACCGGTATTATTACGGGGGACCATAGTAAATAGGATCAAATATTGCTAGCAAAAATAGGGGAAATATATAGGTTTTGGTGTCTACAGTAGGTTCTATTGTGTCTACAGTAGGTCCTATTAACTGTGGACCAAATATTGTTAGCAAAAATAGGGAAATATATAGGTTTTGGTGTCTACAGTAGATCCTATTGTGTCTACTACAGTAGTAGGTCCTATTAACTATGGTCCCCCGTAATAGTGGACAGGCATGCCTTCTAGCCAGCGCCATCAATAAAAGACGAGCACAATTGAACGCCTTGACAGGGTATAAAATCTAAAAAATACCTGGGGTGAGCAAATGATGGTAGTTTACGGAGTACAGCAGTATATGTGGTTCGCAAACTGACAATTGTTTTGGCGACTTTCCAATGTCGTTTTTGAGGGAGCACGATCACGCCAGAATCACAACCGGATTGCGCCGTCACGGCACCCGCAACTCTGCACGTCAGCAGTAACGATGCCTCTCAACGTCCCCACCCAAGCCCCCCCCGCCCCCCTTCCTGATGCCCAGCTGCTGCAGTTTCGGACTATAATTTCACGCGCATCCAAGCAAGAATCGAAAAGGCGGCCGAGAAAAGAGCCACAACAACAACATGGGCCCACTTTTCCCCGGAAAGCCACTCATAAAAATCGTTGAGCTCTTTATAGACGTCTCGAATATAACCCCCGCTATAGTCCACACTGGTTCGGGGTACGTCCTCCGAGTGCATTATGCACAGAGTCGTGAGTTAACTCAAGTGCACCACACGATTCAAACAAAAGATGTGGGCATAGAGAGCATGCAAAAATATCCTCATCTCGCAATCAATGTCAGTAAGCGGGAAACTGGCAACAGCTGCACCGGTCACCGAAGACAACCCAACATCTACAGCAGAAGAATCCGGCCAAAGCGACGTTCAGCCTAGCACCGCCTGCCACGTCAACGTGTCAACGCCCAGTATCTTAGTAGTCCGTCCCGGCACCCCGCCATATGCTACTAGTGCTGTGTACGCAGTTTCACCCGCTACGAAAAGTCGAAACACGGGGGCAAAAGCCTGATCAACGCTCTGACGTACTTCGTGTATATCGGTAACGCCCACAGACAGCACAAGCGTCATGGGGGCGCTTCGTTTGTTTCCGTCCCACTCCCTTTGTGAGCAGGTAATCGCTCCTCAGGGAAAAGAAACCTAAAAGCATCTGGCAACATGTACTACAGCCGAGCATGTTGACTGCCATGGTACATTCAATCCGTAGCCGGGTCGAAGAGCTGGATACAACCATATCGACCGTTGACCATCCAATCTTCGTGCTGCCGTGCTGCACGCTCGGTCGCTTCCTTCGGCATCCCGCACCTGTGCAGGCGCAACAACGCAAGCCACAACGGTTGGGCAGAGATGCGCGCACATACAGAGCAGCCAGTACACAAATGAAACACCATGAATACGAACGGTAACATTACTCTGTTATTTTTCGAGCCCTCTCAACTGCAGATAGATATCGATAACAGCACGACAACTGGTTTAGCTGCGTGAGCATATTAAAACCCAACATTCCTCGAACAAACTGGCACCTTCTCAACCTTTCAAAAGAAAAGAGGACAACCGACCAAGACCAAAAACTGCAGCCAGAACACCTCACTATTGCATAGTCTTTGTCGAGTTGACCCACAATCCTCCGCCATACCGTGTGACGCGTGCTACGATAATAGAGGTTGCACTTTTCGGGCTTTTTGTTTCTGAATAACGGGGCTCCTTAACCCAAACTCGTCCGGATGTCAATTCTTGTTTAGCATTATGATTTTGTTTAACGCCTAGTCCATGAGTTTGCTCGTCGGGCTTCCCTTCCAGTTACTCAAAACAATTTTCGGGTGTGATATAGAGCTTCTAAGGTGAAGGGCCTCCGAAACAAACTGGTGCACCTCTATCGTAGCACGGGTCGTGTGCACATGAGCCCGAGTCGACAGGCACACACGTGTTGTGGGGTCGTGTGCTCAGTACACCCGAGCCTCTACTCGTGCGTATAGCTTCTTGTCTTTTCTTTTTTGGCGTTCGTGATACTTGTTTCCAATTTGTTCTGTTGTTCAGTACTCCTATTGTCCTGGCTTGTACTTCGTATATGCTCGTTGGAGCCTGTCTTGTGACCACGGACTATGATATATTATGCGACGAGTTAACATGAGAACATCAACAACAGCAACGCGGAAAACAGGCGCGCCGCAGCTCTCACCCGAGCTCGGCTTTAAGCGTCCGAAGTGCGCATAACCTAGTGGGAAAGTAGCCGGTAACGTCGGAGAACGGCGTGTTCGTGGGCCACAGCCTGTCCCCGATCAGCCGGCGGTAGTTGGCATCTCCCTTGAGGAAGACCAGCGCACTCTCGTCTCCCAGGTCCTTCACGGCGCACAGCAGTGGCAGAAGGGGGGAAAGAGGGCGGCAGGGGAATCAGGTGCCACGGACATCAGGGGGAAACATTGGGCATGCCGGCCTCGTGCGAGAAAAACACGCGTGTGCTACACGCGCTTCCACCGCAACGCCATGACCCTAAACAAAAAACCACCTCTGATCGTGCACGCGACAAACAGCGGATGGCAGTGCGAATGAAATCGGCTAGGCGCGAACATAGAGAGTCTGTCCTCACCCCCCTTTGACCAGCTTATCTGCACCCCCCCACCCGCACACGCGCACACATGGCCGCTCAATGCCCGACCGAACCTTTCTAAGTCGTGCGGGCATCTCCCACAGCGGTCTCGGCTGCGCCCAGAAGAAGTCTTCCCTCAGCTCCCACTTTCCCTCCGCGATAAGCTTCTTCCATCTCACTCCGACTGCTTTCGCGCTGCTCCCCCGTTGCGTTTAGTAAAAAAAAAAAAACGCAGCAAGGGGTGGGAGGCGGAAAAACGAGGGCATCGAATAAACCACGCAGGCTACGGAAGAGGTGCACCTGTCGTTGTCTCAAAGCTCCTCGCCTTAGGAGCTCTATGCGTAGACCTCAACCAATCGCCGACTTTGAGAGAAATGCTGCACGCTCAACCCGATGAACGATCGCATGGAAACAGTAAAATACTAAATTGAATGGGATTTCAACGATATATTTGGGCGTTTTTTTTTCAGTTGAGGAGCCCCTCATTAGTGAGAAAGCTTTCGGCCAAGCAGTGCTACCTCTAGCTTCTCACACGTCAGTATACCTTGCAAAACGTAATTGTCGCCACCGAAGAGTTTTCGGCTTGACGTGTAAGGACGGTTTCGGCCGGACTATTGCTCTTTTTCCTATTAAAAAAAATATGACAGTTTCGAGGGGGGGGCATTAAGATGGAGATGAAGTTCTACACGAAAACTGTGCGCGATTTTGACGCTGCCCCAAGGCCATGCACGAGTTGAGTACCCCCCCCCTCCCCCCCTTCCCCGAAGATTCCATACGACAGCCCTGAAAATGGAAGATTAATGCCGCCCCGCGTGCATACCTCGGGTACTCAGATGCGTCTAAGTCGGCGAGGAGATCGATCATCGCCAGCATGTCCTTGGCCATCGCGTCGGACACGAATGTAGGGTGTCCCTTGAGCTGGATAACCACGCGGCTGGCCGTGCCTCCCGTCGCCAGGCAATCCGCCAAGCAAAGGTCGCAGAAGAGCTCGAAGCCTTTGTCAATACGAAGAACAAAAAAAAGGGTTCGTGTCAGTTGTACACGGCTCCATGGTTGTTACTCCATACAGACAAACACCAAGGAAAAACCCACAAAACGTGCGAAGAAAAAGACGTGGAGGGGGGGAGGGAGGGAGGGAGGGGGGCTGGGGGCAGCCTCATCCGGCTACGAACGAAAAGTAGACCACACGAAAATGAGCAAGGAAGCGTCGAGTATGTCCGCAACAGCAGTACATGACGACTTCAGGGCATTCTGCAAAAACCTCGCGCATTCAGATACCCGCACACATGAGGATCTACCCCTTTTTCCCGTCGAAGGCTATGTGCAGAAACAGGCACAGCTTGGAGGTGGATACCCTCGTCACATGTATGTGCGAGGATGGCGAAAAGGTGCGAACTTGTGATAAAAGGCGAAACAAAGAGAAACTGCTGTGACAGACGCCAAACGCATCAAGACAACACACCGGAGATAACAAAACCAAACACCCCCCTATAGACATCAAACTACTCAACCATTTTTCTTTTTTCTTTTTTTTCCTCATATCAAAACACAAACCAGACATAAGAC
>JAYJME010003501.1:0-12021 GCA_036873775.1 Costaria costata | reverse complement strand
GTATGACCATAGACCCTTGCATCCCTACAATGCGGGGGGGGGGGGGGGTGTACTCATATAACATGCAATGCATGGCGGTAGTGGTATGACCGTAGACGATGTCGCATCCCTACAATGCCGGGATGGAGGACGTTAGAATTTCGCGGACCAGGACGACATTGCTTGCATCAAGCGCGCAGCGCCGTCGGGTGTTCGGCGAGTCGCGTGAGGGCGAGCTGCATCCTACTAAGAACCGCGAGCGGACCTCGGTACCTGGTGCGCACTTTCTTGCATATATGGATGGCAGCGTCCGATTAGTTGATTTGTGCCTGGGGGCGATCCTGACGACAATCAGACGGCAGAGACGAACAGACTGCAAGGTAGTCAGTCCTCCGTGAGCAGTCACCGTGATTGATGACGAGCAGAATACTGCGAGCTGTTGCGGCACAGACAGGGGACATGTCCCGCGGAGCTGCCCTGTGCTGGCGAAGACCAGACAGGGCGGTTGTAGAAGCGCGAAGTATGCAGAAGAGGCAGATCGTTCACATGCGAATTTTGAAGCTGGAAGATGTCTGTCGGGTCGTTTGTTTTTTTTGTTTTCTGGGTGGAAGTGATGATGATGCTTCTTTAGCGAGGGACGGTACGAGTACGTAGTGCCTCGCTGTCCTGTGCTCGTTGGCTCCCGACAAGCACTACGTACGTACCTACGCTGGAGATTTTTTTTTTTTCAGGGGGAAATTCGGCAGAATAAACTTCTTCCCGACAGTCGGTTTTACCTTTTTCCCTAGGTTTACCTGGGGTCTCTCTGGCGGAAAATCGAAATGTGCCCGTCTGTCTGCCCAAAGCTAAACATGAACACCTAGGGAAAAGCACGGAATCGCATTTTTTTTGGCGCTGCACTCCAGGATAAAGGGTCGCGAATGGTCTAAGCTTTGTCTATCTACAGCAGTAGCTTTACTACAACTGCCGGGCATTAACAGGAAGGAGCGAGATAGCCAGGGTGCAATTTATACCCTCCTTCCAGAATGCCGTTGTTTCAGTTCAGTTTTTCTAGCACAAGAGGAGGTGGATTAGGGGCGGGGTGTGCCCGTTGACATGCATAGCCGTAGGACGGGGAGGAGGTTGATGGCATGCACAGTCATATCATATAGATCGCTTCGCGTTGGCCTCGAGTGGCTGTGCTGCCCTCTCCTAGCGTTGGAATGCGCAAAAAAAAAGTATCATGCGAAGATGTAAGTGTTAGTCGAGACATTGTTTGATTGTCAAGAAAAGAAAGTCAAGTACTACACCAGGTAATAATTAAGTGCAGGAGGCTGACCTGGCGTTCACGGTCGAAAAGCGGATGGAGATCATGAGGACAGCGTTAATTTAACGAGTGATGATGTTTGTAGCAAATTTATTGTCTGGGGCGGGAACGGAGGGAGAGGGGTCGGCGTTGGTTGATTTTTTATTGATTGGCTAGTCGATCCATTGGTTGCTTGATTGATTCATTGATTGATTGATTGGTTGACGATTGCTTGATTATTTTATTGATACCATGATTATTGGTTGACTAGTCGATTAATCGGCTGATTGGTTGATTGATTGATTGATCGATTGCTTGATTATTTGATACCTTGATTATTGATTGACTACGAGCGTAGTCGATTAATTGGCTGATTGGTTGATTGATTGATCAATTGCTTGATTGGCGATTAAGTGATTGATTGATTGATCGATTGCTTGATTGGTTGCTTGATTATTTGATTGGTACCTTGATTTATTGATTGGCTAGTCGATTAATTGGTCGATTGCTTGCTTATTTCATATTTCGTTGATAATTGCTTGATCATTCGATTGATATCATACCATGATTGATTGATTGATTGATTGATTGAGATTGATTGATTGATGGATCCGTTGTTTTGATTTTAGTTCTAGTCTTGTTTTTTACCGGTCGGTGTGGCGCTGTCCGAGTCCAGTCGTGGATTTAACTATAGTACCAGGTACCAGCAGAGAAGGAGATGATGGCGAGAGGTCGCACAGGTAGCAGCACATAGAGCGTCGTTTTCGGCAACGATGATAACAATATTATTATGTTTTTGTTTTTTTGCTATATCCTCTGTCGTCGTCGTTACCACAGCAACAGCAAACAGCGAGCCGTGGACCTTGTGACGCCGATTCGGGCAGCATGATGTAGTATGTCTTCGACTAAGTTAAACGCACATGACAGTACCTGCACAAGCATCGTGCATACAGAGGGAACAAGCAGCATATAGATAGTGAATGGTGGTTCTGACAAGTACTTACCCCTCCTGTTGTATTAAATATAGTGTTAATATATTGTTGTTGGTATGGTTTAGACCTTAGCTCTATCGCTACGTGGGTGTTACGAGCACCACAACAGCCTCTTGCGGTAAGTGCTGAGGATCCACGTGAAAGCAGCCGAACGGCGGGCAAGCTCGTGTAAGCTTGGACAACCGGACGGGACAGAAACAGAGTCAGTGAGCGGGTACGCAATCGCACCCACCCGCTCGTCCCGCTGACGAGGGGTCCGCTGCATGATAGGGACACGACTCCCTCTCTCTAGCGGATAAGTACAAAGCGCCTCGGGGCTCAATCCTGTGGGGGTATCAGAGTTCCCGAGAGAGAACGGACGCCTTGAAGTTGGAGTCGGTTACACGTCTCAAGGGGTTCTCCTACATAGGAGGAGTAGGCATGTTGCTGCAGGGGACCTGGCGTTTACATTGAGTGGAATTATTCATTTTTAATTTGCGAAAAACACAGCAAGCAAGGCGACGACTGGGTGGGAGGTGAGAGGGTACCTTCCCTCGCCAAATCTCTATTTGACTGGAATTATAATAATATTATTTCGATGATCGGTCAGGCCATCGAGCATTCTTTTGTGGTTTAAAATGTAAAGGTGTACAAGAAGATGAGCAGCGCTGTATATTCCAAGTTGGGCTCCGGTGGAAAATCTGAGAAACGGGATGGGCTGTATGGCTCGTCGCCCTATATCCCCTGTTGCCTAAATAAACGAGTAGGCCTTTCAAGGAATACGTAATCCTAATCCGTATTCCTACGAGTAATCCAAGGCCTTCACCGGCCTCCAGGTATGGGGTACGCAAATAAGCGGTTACCTACACCTCCACACCGATATCCCTGAACTCAGCAGGGGCCCGAGACCAGCATCGCTGCACACCCGGCCTGATAGGTGGACTCGCAGAACCACACCTCGGTACGTACGTAGCGAAAGACAGTAATATGTTGTACGTCACACAGAGTAAAAATACCATAACATTAGCCCACCCTGTTGAGCCGAATATACATGCATAAATACGGAAGATTCGAGGAAACGCCGGTTCCATGAACTAGTAATACATGAATCGACGAAGCGGCTCCTCAACTCCTCTTCCCACGTCCGTCCCTAACCTGCGAGGCTACGAAGCCTTGTGAAGAAATACAAATGGCAACAGGGACGACCGGAAATGAACTAAAACAGGAGGGTTCAGCCTCAGGCCCTGAAAGGATCAGGCTCGATACATGTCTGAGGGTGGCTGACCTTCTGTGTTCTGTTCGTGAAGTGCCTCTTGTGCAGGAGTTCAGATGCCTCGGGATCACACCAGGTTGGGTAGAGATGGGGGCCGACAGGCAGGGTGGAGGATCAACAAATCACCAGACACAGATAGCGGGCACGACGGGCAAGGCGAGGCGCAAGGGCTCGGGGCTGATTGCACGGGTATTGCTAATAACTTGGCTTTGACTTTAATCTCCCTTTGGTCTCGGTGGCGTTGACTAAACACCAGGTTGATGCCTATATAACCTATCTGTAGGTTTTCCACAGGCATATGATGGCGTTCCGGTCTCGGGGATTCGTCCTCTAACCTCCATTGTTTCAGCAACGAGCCCCGTACGGCCGCGACCCCTGCTCTCCCAATGAACCCGGTGCGTAGCACTGGTCTCGGCAGTCGCTACGCGTCACAGTATTAACCCCTGGCGCCCCCCTCGCTGTAACAGAAGCCTATCCGCAAGTGGCTCGAAAAATGTGAAACACCCCGAAACTACCGCCACATCCTCAGCGATGTATCGGACGGTGCACTTATCATTGTTATGTGTGATTATGTCGTCGAAAAGTATGGAGCACAACAACCCCCAATATTGTGCCTCAGCTAGTTACTGTATTATGATGAGCGGTCAGATTATTACCCAAATCGCCCCCGGCGATGAAAGGGTGGGGGCCGGGAGACACATGCTACGATAGGGGTGCACCTTCCTTTTTCTAAGGTTCGCCGCTTGGGGGGCTCCGTACGTCATCCAAAATCTAACTTTGAGCAATATTTGGCGCTTAACCCGATGAACCATTCCATGGCCTAGGTACACAACGAAGTATAAGCAAAGCAAGAACGGAATCCCGACGATTTTGGGTTAAGGAGCTCCGTCGCTCAAAAAATGTTTTAGCCCAAATGTGCTACTTCTATCATCGTAGCACGCGTCAGGAACGCTAAGCAAACAAAAATGGACCCCACTCACTCACATGCCTGGTAGTATGGTCCATGCAGGGCACATTATCCTATGACGGTTCGGGTCATAGCTTTCGAATTACGACGAATTGGGCGACAGTGCTTCTACAGTCAGTCGTGATCACCAGGGACAAGCGAACCAATGAACACTGTTGTTTTGACAGTTTGTTTTGTTCGCCTACATTAAAATCAAGAAAGTTATAGCTTGCCAAGGGCCAAGATCAGCTAATTTTCACAAAATCATGAATATCTCATTAAACTTGCGTTTTATTTAAAGAACCAAACTCCTTTCCAACCGTAGAATGGCCAGAGGAATCGTTTCCCGCCCTATTTGTTTAGGTTGTCTGGGTGGCTTTCACGAACAATTGGACGGCCTGTGACGTCCCGGACACACTGTTTTTTTGCCCTTTTCTTGGTCAAAAATCACTTTTATTCGACACGGAAAACATTTCTCGAAGTAGTGTCGAATTCTTAAAATCCCCGAAACACGCCCTCAGATATATCTTCAGGAAAAACACGACTCACGCGAATGGAATCCGGGTCTTCAGGTTCTCATTCATTGTCAAGAGCAAATGACAAAAAAACGTACTGAAATAAAATAAATCCATCACCACCTTCGCGAGGAGACGGGTATTGCAGGAAAAAGTGTTATTTGTGTGTCAAGAACTAAGCTCTCACCTCTAGAAATGTTCACTTTGGTTGGTGCTGGGGATTTTGGGAAATATTTTCACCTGCCTTGACTGTACATGATAGGACTA
Source organism: Costaria costata (assembly GCA_036873775.1). Lineage (NCBI taxonomy): Eukaryota > Phaeophyceae > Laminariales > Agaraceae > Costaria > Costaria costata. The sequence continues at coordinate 6,785 of JAYJME010003501.1, read as the reverse complement.
ACGGCAAGGAGCGAAAAAAACTCAGCTTGGGGCTTTTACTATATATATAATAGTTAGGGATCATAATACACATACTCACGTCATAGACGAAGCGGTCAAAAGGCTGCTTACGAGCCATCTTCTAGCACAGCAGAAATAAGCGTCACAGCGAACCCGGTATCCATCCAGCCCTCTAACAGGTTATGGGCATCGATTTCGGTGTATTATATAAAGTGGTGAGTCCAGGGCATACTGCATACATCTATCGGAGAGCAACGCCGTCTTCGAGGAGGCAACTCAACCAAGAGGCCCTCGCGGCAACCAGTGGTGGAAGAGTCATCGACCTTTTTATCTTTCACGAAGAATGTAGGAAACGCGGGACCGACGCATCACTCAGCTTGCGAAGTAGAGTATCGACCGATCGGGAGAACTCTCACACCCAGCCGACTTATTTTTAGTTTTTTTTGTAGAACATCTTACCAGGCTTGTCTCAGCGTGAGAGCGTGAAGAACGAAATCTCCTCACGTCTCGCACGCACTCACTCGAAATTGTCTTCCTACGTAGCGATCTGCTTTTTTTCTAAGGACGGCAGCACTGCTGTAGTTGCCAGTATTATGCCGACCGATATATTTCCAGGTACCGCACTTCAGCGGTACGTACCGTAGTAACTCGTGCTTTGTACCCTGCAACAGCACCACACCACCATATTATCCCGGTAAAAAAGTCCGATGGCAAGGTTAAGCTCCGCAGCCCGACCGCGTTCGTAGGCGCACCCAGGCCAACACAGAGTCAGAGTGATGTCTGGCTTATTAGATAATATGTGGACTGCTCGGAAAGCACACTGATCCATCGAGGGTTGCACCAGTCGTGACATCGGCCCCACCTCGTAGACCCACCTGCTCCCGATTTACGATTGCGTTCTTCTGCACCTTCGCCGAAGCATTGTGGAGCATGGTGGGATTACAGCGTTTATGGGGGTTAATGGGATCGTTACTGTAGATGAGCGACATACGTAATAACCACGACGCGCGGAGCGAGCGCAAAGCCCTCCCCGCAAAAAAAGTGTTACGATTGGTCGGATATCGAGGAGGCGCGCATGGCCAGCTGCGGCTTGTGGCGCGCTTGTCACAGAACTCCGTGCTGTGCTAGGTTTATGCTGATCAGACAGATCCTTGTCGCAGTCTTCCTTTTGATTAATGAAGTTCAGCGCCAACAATATGCTTCGTAGCCCTGCTGTTCCCTAGGTGTTCATAGTTTCTACGATTCGCCGGCTTCCTTAGCAGTGATTTCGACGGGCCCATACTCTGTATGCCTTTCGCCGCGGCCTTGTGGCAATCTTCCTTTTCGGTGATCTCGTCGTTCAGCGATTTTAATCGGGGCGATTAACGGGTCATGACCCGGCCCGCGCGTCGGGTCAGGAGGTTTAGGTTTTCTAAACATCACGGGTCTGGCCGGGACAGGCGACTGACCCGAGACCGGTCAAGTCTGGCCCGACCCGTCAAAAGCCCCACGATTCGCTAGCTGCTGCCGGCCCCACCACTTCCACCCTTACTTAATTTTCAAGACGCTTGCCTGCACAGAGCAGTCAACCGAACCCCAACCCTCATCATCTGATCTATGGCAACGATCCGGAAAAAAAAACAAATAAATGTGTACGTACCGGTATATTGTTATCGTACACAGTCGGTTGTTATAAGGCTTCCAATTTGGGTAGGTGATTGGTTAACCTTTTACCAGTTAACAGACAACTAACTACCTTAACATATGGCGTCGTCGAAAGGACTTGAGCGGCTGGTTGTGAGTTCGAATCTCACGTCCACCATGACAAATCACTTTACTTTTGTAAGAAAGGTGAATTTCCCCAAGTATGTCAAGAATCTAATCAAACACGGCTCCCTGGGCCCCTTCGGACTACTGTAGGCACGTACGGCCCCATACGAAGACCAAAGACCCCGCTGGTCAGGAGAGTGATATACGAGTACAGTACGCGACAGATGTTAAGAATTTCTTATTTTTGGCCAGACTGGGATTCTTATGTCAGACTGGGTGTGCCCCACACTAATTTCAGTACGAAGAGGTCAAATTCTTATATTTTCCCCGCAATTTCAGCCTCAAATTCTTAAGGATCAGATTCTTAACATCTGTCGCGTACTTTAAGGCTTACCAGTATAAGGCTTAGTTTGGGTAGGCGATTGGTTTACCTTTTACCAGTAACCCAACAGACTAATACCTTTATAACACGGTCCTGAGCCTTCTGAATGAGGGTGCGGCAGGTTCCCCTTTGACTAATGTTCTGAGAGAGCACTTTTGGACGCAAATGGTTCGAACAAAATGCATGCCTGGATTGCACGCCGATCAAGTGTAGTCACCATGCTTTTATCCTTCAGAAGAGGCTAGGTTTTTTGTCGTGGCGATGTCGACTAGTTCATTCAGTCCATGTTCGTCCCTTAGAAAGTTGTTTTGTACCAGCAGTAGCGGCGGCACCGACTAGGTCAGTCACCAAGCTGGTCCTTTAGAGTTGTTTTTAGTTGTGGCGGGCACGACGAAAGAACCGAAGGCGATACGTAGCACGAAGGCAACATGCAGGACAACAACACCACTGTTTTTGGTCTTCTCAGGATAACATGTACCTGGTACGGAGTTTTGTAAAGAGCATTTTTTTTTTCGAATAAAAAATCATTTTATTTTTTCTCTTTTAGGTCGTCAAAATACACACGGCTGCCTGAAACAGGTTTTTCGGGCACATCGTCTAAAAATTAAAATAAAATGTTCACCTGGTATTTCGGAAGATAACATAATTTCAGCTCTGATAATAGAGACTCAAGGTTGACAGCCTGGGAAAACTGAAGGGCACTCACAGAACACGGGACAACAAAAACGGTTTCGCATCAACCAACATTTTGCTTCTTTGTCTAAGGATTAGAGCACGAGTACTAGTAAAAGAAACGTGTTTATAGTTTATACCAATAGAGGCCCAAAACAAAGCTTCGAGCATTGCACGGCCTCTGAACCCATTCCCCATCACGCCAGCCAATCGGATGGGGACTTAAATTGACCTGCCCACCCCCCTAAAAGATTTGAGCAAATCACCACCCACGGCACAGCAGCAGTAGTACTAACAGCAGCGCCGGGCCACAGACCGTACGTACTACACACAAAATACCATGCCAGCACAAGCCCTTTTCGCTCGTTGTGTTCCTCGCTGTTGAAAAAAAAAAAAAATACAGCTCGACGTGTGTTTTCAAGCTCATTGTGATACTTTGAATCCTCCCCTCTCTTCAACGTGAACGACCATTCGCTTCTTCTCTACTGTTGGAATGGGGTAACAAAAACCGCCTATACATCTTCAGGCCTACCCACCCAAAATTATTTATCCTGAACCAGATTGTTTCGCCGAGACGAACACGCAAGACACGCCAGGTTCGGGAGACTGGGAGCAGCCCGACAAGACGGCGGACCGTTCGCACGACCGCCATCAGCAGCAGCAGCATAGGGCCCAACATGCCCCACCAAAAATCAACCTTTACCCTACGGCCTCCTCTAGACACCTACATCGACGAAAAGCTCCGAAAAAAACTCAGCACCGAATTAAAAGGCGTGTTTTTCAACCCCCGACAGACCGGCGAAGGAGACGAGACGAGACGAGACGAGACAACAAAAAAAACAAAGATCGGGCAAAAAGTCGGTGCGTGGGGGATAAAAGCAACTCGAACCAATCGCATCGATCCAAATCAAATCGAACCAATCGAATCGATCCAAATCAAGTCAACAAAGGGCTGGAAAGGGTCCAGACAAACTGGCCGCAACGCCGCAACGACGATAGTACAAGTAGAGTAGTACGCCGTTTCGCAATCGTCCCTCATCGCTACAAGCTATAAGCCTGCCTTCCCGCCTACACCTACAACCAAGCCTCATCAGTCCAGCAGTCAAGGCATCGCGCGCGGCGCATCATATCATAGTGTGTTCTGGTCAGGAAGGGAGAGAGGGAGGGAGCGAGCGGCAAAGGAAGCCCACATCTCCTTTGCATCCCGCGTGACCCTAGCTGCAGGGCTCGGGAAGAGAAAAAGCACAGTCTACGACCACCACGGCTTCTCGCCGTTACGGAAGTCTGTCTCGGACCTGAAAAAAAAAAAAAAAAAAGTCGAGGGAACAACAAAGCGGAGAAAAGTAGCAGCGGTCAAGTGTTGAGAAAGACGAGACATATTTATGTACGTATTGGATTCGAAAAGGAAAAAAAAGGGGGGGGAGGGATTGGCAGGAATCAGAAAAAAGTTGAGTGCCAGGTATACATATTTGGTAACAAACATAATGTATGAATCCCAAGGTGTTAAGGTCTCGACCAAGTCGGACTCAAGGGCAGGCTCTGGACATAAGTCTGCTATTGCGGGGGACCATAGTTAATAGGACCTACTACTGTAGACACCAAAACCTACATGTTTCCCTGCCTTTTCTAACAAAATATGGTCCATAGTTAATAGAACCTACTGCAGACTCAATAAATATACCTATGCTAGGTCTCAGACGGATTTTGTGTCGCAGATCGACATCTCCGGCCTCTGACCGCCTTGCCTTGCGGTTTCTTCGCCGAGGCGAGCGTCCGCCTCGGCTGCACCGGCCGGCGTCGCGGATCCGCCCGCTCGGCGCCGTGGCGCCTGCGCAAGGGCTCAACGTCCGAATCTACGACGGATCTCCGAAAACCTCTGCGATGTCAGCGTTATGGCGCATGGGTTCGCCACAGGGCCAACCTCTGCGCGTATTTCTTCCCGGTACGTCCTCCCTGACCTCCAACCCTCGGGGATCGGTGGATACCCTGCCGGCTCCGCCATTGTGGGAGCCTGAGCGGACGGCTGCACGCTCGGATGTAGGACAAATTAGGAATGCCCCCGAAAGCGTATGCCTTCCAGGCTTCGTTGAGAACTGCCGTGATCTTTAAAAAAATCCCTATTTGAACTCTGCTCTCTCTGCCGATCATGAGAGCTCTGTATGATACGTGCATCTACAGCAGCAGCAGCAGCCGTGGTACAGCCGTCCTTCCGAGCTACGCGTACGATATGAGTAATCACGACTCCTCTCTGCTCAGCCGATGATGAGAGCTATGTATGATACGTTCGTCTACAGCAGCAGCCGTGGTAAAGCCGTGTTCTTCGGAGTAATCACGATATGGAATCTCCTCTCTGCGATGATGAGAGCTTTGATATGTTTCAGTATGTATGATACGTACATCTACAGCAGCAGCCCGTGGTAACACCATTCTCCGTGCGTGGGCAGCATGAAGAGCAATACTGTACTACACCAATACTACTCCCAACACTTGGCATTAAGCCTGACCTCCATATTTCTCCACAACGCCGCAATGAACTTTTTGGGCATAAAGCGAAACTGCGACCGGCGGCCGTCCAGGCCGCCGGCGAAGCCCATTGTATATCATATGATACTTCGAAGTTATACCTGAAAGCACGCAAGAAAACTCACCCGCCAGCACCCGTTCGGACGAAATTCCAAGGCGGTGTTCTCAACAACTGTTTAACAGCGTCTATATATGGACTGATCTCCAAGATCTCGACGGGATCCTTCCAGATTCACCATTTTGTTGTTGCCCCTTGTTTTGGAGACTTCGGCTCGGAAATTCGTCCCCGTGGGTTGTTTTCTGTTGTTCTCTCTACAAGCAAAACAAGCGTGTTATCTTGAGTCCTGTACGGTAGATCGATATTGGTACAGACTGCTGTATAGTACCTTCACGGCGCACAGCACACAGCACACTTACGTATTTCACTCGTGAGAAGTTCAGAGATGGTTTACGTTCGTGTAAAATGAATACTCGTACTCGTGTAACATGCTATGACAGCGTACCATGCGAGTAGGCACGTAGGCACAGCCGGACAGCAAGCAGGGGCACTGCAAGCAGCAGGAACGCACGAGGAATATCTCGCGGAAAAGCGGAAATACGAGTACTATACGTACGAATTCCAAAAAAAATACCAGGTACGTATTAAATGCGCTGCAGGCTTGATTGTAAAAGCTGGGCTCAGTACCACTGCTGTGTGCTGCTGCTGCCAACTTTGCAAATTTGGAGTCATAATATATTTCCAAATGGTTGCGAAAACACTCGGAGAAAAGCGCTTCTTGGCCAGCCCAGCTCGTTGTCAACACACAAAAGACATCCACACGTACACAACACACACGATCGAAGGCGGCGGGCGGGGGGGGGGGGGGAAGAAGGTGCACGCACATTGGCGATTTCGATATCTCTCGCCTCGTGGCGCTGAACCGTTTGCATCACGAACAAAGCGGGTATCTCTGAAAAACAGGGAAATTGGCAGTACGTATATATAGCATGCCTTCTTTGCATCCAGGATCCAGGAGACACTCACTTGGGGGCGAAGGCAAGCAAGAGCCATGGAAGAAACACGATGTAGTTGCAGAAGACGAAAATAGAGTCATCCGACAAGTGGTCCAGTCCCGGGATCGGAAGAGTCATGACGTCTGACCTTCTTGCTTGGTGGTGCAGCAGTAGTAGTGGTAGTGGTGGTTGCAAGACTGCGCCTGCTGCAGGTAAAGATACGTTGTTTGGCTCAATGAGGTGATATTGGGTTTCAGCAGTAGTCGAAGGCGGTACAGAGCCGGGATCATAGAGAGGAAGAGCCAGCCTCTAGATGGCAGGATGTACCCGGCATAGAGGCTGACTCCAGGCTGTCATGGTAAGAGAGTAGGCGTAGGAGAGTGCTATGGGTAGAACTGCTGTTGGACTGACTATCTTGTAGTAGGGAAGACTGTGACGGTAGAAACTGGTACAAGTAGACAGAGGA
>JAYJME010003500.1:0-12023 GCA_036873775.1 Costaria costata | reverse complement strand
TGCTGGGGGCAGCAGTCCAAACGCGCCTCGACGTCCATCGTCTCCTTGATTACGCCGAATCGGATGCTTACTCACGCCGGTCATAGCCCCTGTTCTCCGTTCGCTACAAATACCACGCTTTCCGCGGCGACGATACGATGCTGCTTCAGCAGGCAATACTGCCGCGTTAAACAATTCCGCGAGGAATTGTTTTGCAGCATCGCTGGGCATCGTCGCCGGCTCGGCCATGTTCGAGCGCTAGTTCAACGCCCGAATAAGGTCAGCACCGCACTCCTCTGGGAGCTCTGACATGTGTTGGGGAAGCCGCAGGCCAGAGCTCCACCCCGGCCGGGGAGCAGCCTCGGGAGGGCTTGCATGTATGATGGAATATAATAGTATTCCGACCCAACCGTCCTCCCCCCCGCCCTCTCAAAACCCGTTTTGAATTGCACACACGTTTTAGGGCACAAGGTACTGGCTGTACTTGGAATTAGAGTACAAGTAGTGAGCCGTTCTACGATAGCCCCCCCAACATTTCTTTGACGAAATCGCCGGTTCAGAAACCAGCTCCCGGCCGTGTCTCCTCAACTACGGTGCCTCTGGCCACCCCACATTCATCGTTCGATAGTCCTTCGCAAACTAGAAAGGATTGGAAGATACGTCTTTCATAGCATCCTTCCTTGTGTCGAACAGCCATGAAACGTTCGTGAAAAAATATCGTTGGTTTTTGGGGGGGCTATCGTAGAAGCAGTCTAGTGTTGGATCCTTTTTGTATTTACTATATAAACGAATAGACATGACGTCTCGGTCGAGGTTTCTGCCAATATCTTCGTGAAATTTGTTTTTTTTCTTTGGGAGAAGAGGTCCGCCTGGAGAATCGGGCGTCCTGTCCAAATCCGTCTTCGACAATATGTTGTGAAAAAGTTCACCGCCCAGGGAAACCGAAATCTGTTTTTTGTTTATCAATGATAAAAAGGCAAGACTTTAATACTACTCCGGAGTATTACGTAGACTATATACTACTACCTAGTATTCAAAGCAGAAAAGGAATCCAAAAGGTGTGACCGCCTGGAGATGCATGTCTGTTTTGACGGTGTTTTCGGGTTTTCGTCCAACCACCCTCCCGTCGGAAAAAGTGCATCTTGGTGTCGGGAAACTCTTGGGAAAGTATTGCTGCACAAACCACATGATGTGTGGGATCGTTGCTGTTCCCGCGTTCGACATAATTATGTGTTGTGAACGGCGCCGAACTAGACGCGCTTACAGCAGCACTCGAACCTTACACGATTAAGTATTGACAATGAGACCAGGGTAGCACGCGGGTCTGATTTCTCCCAGACACCACACGACACCACAGCAGCAATATCCTTTCTGAGACCCAGACATGCTGGATTTACTAAATAAACCAACTATTTTCCGTACTGCTGTAAATACAAAGCTAAGACAAAATCGCTTTTGTTTTTGTAAAATTCGCACAGAAATTCCACCCCGCTGGTTTATTTTTCACGGCGACTTGGCCGTGAGTGTGGTGTCGCTTTCTCAATTGTCGTGATCTCCAGTAAACTATCTTCTCGTCTCGTGTGCTCTTGTCCTCTGCCTCTAAACGGATAGTCTAACGGGAAACGCCCATTTGCTGCCGACTCTTAGCTCCGCTCGGTCTCACGAACAACTTGTTCAGGACAGTCCAGTCGAAGAAGTCACTCGATACCAAACAGCAAACTTACAAGCTCAGCTCGTTCTCACAATCACTGCTGTACTACAGTATACTCAGCACAGGTGTGGAAGGGTATACAACTATTCGCACAACAGAAGCAAGAGCAGCAGCAGCCGCTATAATTACCGTGAGTGGATCTTCTATATGCCAACCCACCAAGTACATCTGCCTATAGATTACATGACGCCAAGGGTCCATCCGCAGCCTCCACCCCAGCCACGGCCGACTCAGAGAGGCTTGCACCATAAACATCGTACTAAACCAGCGTGAGTTGGAACGTATAGGTGGTCACCGAAAACACAACAAAAATAGCGTCAAGTACAGTACTAACGCGCATAAGGCCACAAAAATGCAATCTGCCCACAGCAGTTCACAGGGTTGTTCTACCTGTATTTTTATAGGAATGACGGGAAGTTTCGTGGGAGTTTCGATGTCGAGTTTTTGTATCAGATATGTAGTCTGGTTGCGAGTGTCGTTCCAAAGTTCTCATTCAAACCACAGATACTTCTACATACTGCTGTACGTATAATATTTAAACTGAAGGTGTAAACCAGCCCAACAGCCTGTCTCAATTGTTTTGTTGTTGTTGTTGTTGCTGTTGTTTCTGTTTTTGTTGATGTTGTTGCTGTGTGTGTTAGACCGCGTGGCAATGCTTCCAGCTGCATTCGGAAGCCATGCCGGCTGCTGCGTCGAGCCCTGTTTGTGTGCTTCCTTGATTTCTGCTACTTTGGATACTTGTTTTGTTTATGTACACAGCAGTAGTAGTCGTTCCCAATTTTGCTTTATCTGGGTACCTCCCTTTCCTCCTTGCGTAGTCTTGCGAGTTCATGTTGACTCATACTTGGAGCATTTGTTTGTGTTTTATTTCTCCAAGTCCTCGGTTTAATTATTGTTGTTTTGAATGGGTACATCGTACAGAGAACAGAGTACTACAGCAGCATTTATTTTATTTGCTTTTGCCGCATTTCTTTGTTTCCTATTTTTGTCTGCTCTTTTATGCTCACTTCTCTGCAGTAGTACGTATATGTTTCTGTTATGTTTCTCTCTTCCAATGTACCTGGTATACACCTAGTTTGAACACCCCCCGTTGCTCTTTGTATTTGTGACCGCGCTGTGGCCCACTGCAGCAATGAGGAGGCGGGCAAGTGGTACCAAGGGGTCCTCGAAGCAGCAGAGCGGTTCATGATGTCAGATGGCACGAGGTTGGGGCGGGGAAGAGGAAGCAGCGCCACACATTCGTCATAAATGGAGTCCAAGGGGATTGGGATGGCGGGGCAACAGCAGTAGCAGGGGAACAGAGGTTAAATAAAACAGGAACGGGGTGGCGGAGAGGGTGGCAAGTAGCAAGGTAACGAGCCGACTAGTTGGTAAACCCTGCCTATCCTGCTCGTACCGCACACTGCTGCGGCTGCTTCCATCGTGATTGTGTTGTGCTTTGATTTGGTTTTACTTCGCTTATTTTCCTTCTATCGTTCTTTATATATTTATCTTAGGTGTTTTCTGAATGGTTTTTAGGATTGATTTTGTTTTGTCTGCCTCATCCCCTCCGGGGGGCACGACAGCGACACCACTACCCTCGTTGTCGACAAGGTACGAAAGAGGCGTCATTCGCTTCCCCTCTCCTTCACTTGGGCTCACAGAGGGTAGCAAGGTAATGCGCCGACTATTAATAGTAGGCAATATCTCTCTATGTTGCTCGTGCTTGCAAACTGTTGCGGCTGCTTCGATGGTGATCATTTTGTTGTGGTTTTATTTGGTTTTCTTTCGCTTATTTTTTATCTCTCGTTCTGACTACATGTGCGTAGGTTTACCTTGGTGGTTTCTGGACGTTTTTTACTATGTTCTATTGTCTGTCGCATCGCCACCGGAGGGTACGACAGCAACAGTGCCACCACACACTGCCACCACCGCCGTTGTCGACAAAGTACGAAAGAAGCGTCATTCGCTTCCCCTCCGCCTGGGATTTTTGGTGCAGACGTTTTGATTATCTTTCTTGTGCAGCACCTCCGCGTGTGTGTTGTTTAGGGTTTAGTTTTTGGATTGGTTTGTTCTCTTGACCGTTTCCGTGTTCCGTTTTCCAATGTTCCAGGGGGTAGGGTCGCAGCGATAGCGTTGTGGACGCTGTTATCACGACAGATGCAGTAAGGAGGCGACAGACCGTGTGGCAATGCTTCTGACTAAAAGGTCTATATTGATTATAGATACGCATATACAGTAGTCCATGTGATGTATTATTACCTAAAATCAATGTAGCCCCCCTTTTGTTCCTTATGCCTTGGACAATACCTACAAATAGGCAGTTTTTCCTATTCACGCATCTTAAATGTACGCAAAACCGTGCAGGTGGCAATGTTTAAACTAATCTTTCGTCCGTAAGTTAGAGGCCTTTTTCCCGAACAATCCAACAAATCACCTCTAGCAGTATACGTCCGTCTTTCGAAACATGCTAGACAAGGATTTTATTCATGCCATGAAGAGAAACCCTGCCAAATGTTGCGTACAAAGTGAGGCATGAGCACAGCATTTCGTGCATGACACGCGGATTGTGTTTGCCCCTCTTCTGGCTCGCAACAATAGACAGCCTAATTCCGCCGGTGTGGGCCCAGGTTGGGCTTGACGACGACAAGTGATAAAATTAAAGTAACTGGCCTTCGCGACGCATGTGCCGGCTTCGTACACCGCCCTACTCAGCCGCGGTCTCGATGACCAGGTCCAGCTTTCGTGATAGAACACCCAACCGCTTATCGATCAGCGCCCTCATCCTTTCCTCCAGCTTCATTGTCCTACCGTTGAACTCTCGGTCCAGCTCGCTAAACCTAGCGGTGACGATATTCGCGAGATCTCTCGGCCCCGATTCGTTCCCTGTTATTCTGCCACTACCACCCCCTGTCGCCTCAGCCGCTGCTGCGTGCTTTACTTGGCGGGAAAGGTTCTCTGTCGCCCGTACAAGATAAAACTGCAAGTCATTAATGTGATCCTTCGTCGTCGCCTCCAGCCTGTTCCTCAGTAACTTCACGTGCTCCACGGTCGTGGCTCGTGTTTCTTCATCATGTCGCACGGTGGGATCACTCATAGGATCATCCAGATACCTCTGCAGTTCGCCAACCCCGAGGCCTGCGAAATATCCAACGGGTACGAATTTCAAACAGAACAAATATTATTTCGGCATACTCGGGATACTAGAACGAGGGTGATCCCAAACTATGTATTTTGCACGACATCATGAGCGAACGGAGCCATAGCCAGCACCACCTCCACCACTGCACAGTCCCCCATCTAGTAGTAAGGCGACATAGAACTACGCCCAAAACGGTCTACTCCATGTGCGCTGAACGCGTGCGTGTTTTTGAACAACGACGTATCACGTACCCTTTCGCCCAGTCCCCCCCCATCAAGCACAGCCCACGGAAGCGCATAGGTGCCCATCACTCACCCGTCCCTTCCTCGTTTAGCATGGCCGTGACAACGGCTTCGCCTTCGTCCGCCACACGGGTGGCGTCATAGTCACGTTCCGAAAGCGGTAATGGTCTCGACGCTCTCGCCGTCTTCGCCCTGCCCTCTCCGCCAGAGCACACGCGCCCGCCCGGACTCCTCAAGCCAGCGACTACACTCCTTATCCCCGTGAAACCGCCCTTAACCCATAGAACGAGCAGCCAGAAAGGGGCTCCAACAGCGCAGCTGGCCACGGCAAGGGTTACCTTTGCGAGCTTTCGTCCAAGCGTGTTTCCGGCAGACGACCGCCACACAACGGTGACGGTTTTGGGCGCCGACGCTACCCACAATAGCCAACCTGTTACTACAGCGATGGGCCCGAGAATCGCCCAGAAGACGGCGCGTCCGACGAAGCGCTTGCCGTGCTTGTGGAGCGTGGTGCAGCAGCACCAGTCCACTATCAGCATCGTGCAGCTGAACACCCACTGCAGGAGATTAAAGGGCGCGGGCACGCGGTCGATGTTCACCATCGATACGTAGTGCTTGATCAACCGAGCCTTGGAAACCTGACTCGACCGGTCGCGTTTTGGGTGTAGACGGTGGAGAGTTTGACAAAAGGTGTGAGTGCATGTTTTTTGTCGTCTGTTAGGGCTTCGTCGTGTTTAACCCTTTCACTACCCCAAACAGTATCCCACACTATTTACAAGTAGTTTTGTCCCCAAAAACCGTTTCCGGCTCTAAAGGGGTTAAGGCCGTTCGCTCTTCGTCTGATGTATATTGTGTATGTCCGCCAACACGATGACACGTGATGAAATTGCGATGACTGCGTCCCGTGAACGTATACACATACCCCGTAGTTCTCCGTGGGAACATCTTACTGTATCTTCGGTATCAGTAAGGTGGGAGATAGTGGCGGGAAGGAGGGATGGGGTGGTAGTCTTGAGTGCTGATCGCTTCACCTCAAATGTCCGTATCGGTTCTCACGATACGTTTGGGTAACCACCAAAGCTGACAGTTTCACCCGTACTCCCATTCGGACTGCATCTTAGCAACGTGCAAGCCGCCCGCGTCTACCAATTCTTGCTTTACCACAGAGGCATGGCCTGATGTAGCTTCACGAAAACATCAATATTCGCACCTCCTCGCCACACAACGGGCTTTCTTCCTCTCAAATGGGATGGAATAGTTTCGTTTCTCTAACACTCAACACCTGCCTGGGCTTCGCTATACTTGTGTTACAGAGTTATGATGGGGTTGATTATGACAGCTACGCTCGGGACACCCGACCAACCTTGTATTCTTGATCGGCGTTGCTGTCGACCTTGGCGTGAGCTGTGGTCAACACCGCGACAAGAAGATTGAGCATCATAATGGTCAGGATTACCAGGTACGCCACCAGAAGTACTGTCGCAATCGTGTCAAAAACACTGCCAGAAAAATCGTCGAAAAAATAGGCTTCTCCAAGCAGGGCCTTGAACGCGTTGAGCCAAACCTGCGGCGACCACAATGCAGACACCATGAGGAGTTATCGTTATTACAAAGCAGGAATCCACGAATGAAGATAGCAGAGTTGACGGCGGCGAACGCAACTTCTGCCGACCGTCCATCCCCTTGCGATAAAATCAACGCCGCCTGTACTCTCCGGCACAATGCTTCATCGCAAGTTGTTGGTTAGAACCAGTAGGCGTACACAGACAAAGGAAACAAATCTCCATTTGGCACGTGTGGATAGAGTAAGTGTTTAAACCTCACCAGGCCGAAGGTCACTTGTCGCCGGAACAGACTGTAGAAGGACATCACGAAGCCAGCCATCACCACAAGCATCACCACTCCGAACTTGACTAGCTCACTCGTCATTGAAAATAGAACCTAGCTCAAAGGCGAAAGCCGAGGGAGGCGTGGGGAAGGGAAATCCGAGATCTGCAAGATACACTAAACATACAATCTGCGAGATGCGCTCAATACGGAGGGGTGGGTGGTTGCGACAAAGGGCAGGCCTGGTTGGACCAGTTCAGGGTACGGAGCGTGACAGAAACTTTTCGACGCTACTTGGGATCATCGCGGGCGATAGAACTGTGTCGGTGGGAAAGTGATAAATATGACCGACAGTCGGAAGAGTCATTCGATTCCACTATATGCTTGCGCCCGGCCTTCTGCACGGTCAGCCGATAAAGACCGGGTAGGATCGAGGCCAACAGATTTTTTATTCCTGAGAACGTACGTCCATGGTTTTGTCATACACCATCAAGGTGGGTGCGTTAACTCGGGGCACGGTTCGGACATTCCTTGCCTGAAAACGCAGCATCAACGGGATCCTCGAGGGTTGACGTATCCAAGGTTTCGTCGCCAAGGTCCGCCCTATCTCCAACCAAGCTGAGCTCATGGCCAGAACATGCATTCTACGTCAATTTCAGAATCACATCGGCCATGTCGCCGGTGGTAGATGCCGTGCAAGGCTTGATCGCATGCGGTCGGCGTCCGAACACACGGAGGCTACTCTAGATATATACCAGTATATGGCGTGCTCTATGCTCCGCCATAGCAAACAACTACGGTGACGAGCGTGCATATCTGTGGCGGAGAGAAGGCGATACATGCGCAGGGAAACCCGACCATGTCTAAGCTGTGCATCACACGGTGACCTCCACTTCTACCCTCTTGATCCCTGACTCGCACGGTATCACACAAGTGCAGAGCCAGGCCGAACCATGCCGGTGTCCAACCACCTATACTGATCTTTACTGGCCCAGTCTACCGAACACCGCCGGCCACAGCCTGTTTCCCCCGGGGCAGTTGTCTGCATCCGAGTACTCCTGCTTTTCACCTGAATCATTGGTCCGTACGAGGGGTGTATCTGGGCGAAGAACAGGACCCTTGTGAAGGCCAGAGGGGCGCTCAGAGCGTACAATGATCTCGCCAGCAACAAGTCGGTAGAATCAAAAACTCGAAAAACCAGGCTCGCGAACATGAGGCACAGGCACGTCACGTCAAGAACATTCCATCGGTCTAGGACGTACTCCCATGGGTCTTCAGCAATTTCTCGGAACTCTCTCACGATTGCGCCCTGTTTCGGCATTTGTAACATGTTATCATCGGGGAGAGAAACGGGGGGCAAGCGATGGGGACATATTTGAGGGGGGAATTTCGAACCGAGTCCAGGGATCAGGTTCAAAATGCCACACGCGTCCGAGCAATCCTATGTTCGTGCCACGATGCACGGAAGGACCAGTGCGTGTTCACATCTATGACCACTCCGACCTACACCCGACGAGCGAGCGTTCTACCTTACGCACAGTATCGTTACACTCGTCAGGTCAACGGGATACAGACGGACACATGACTGGCTTTGAAGCCGAGGGGGCGGGAGAGAGGTTAGTATATCTCGTTGCAACACGCCATGCTGTCAACGATTCAACGCAAAGTTGTTGTTCGCTCTATGCGAAAGAGGACGGTTGTAAGGCAGCGTAAACGAAACCAAAGGGAACATACCAACGGCACTTGCACAGACGAAAATGTCCCATACTCGCACACCTAAATCGTACATCGTATGTACACGCCAGCCCGCTGGCTTGCACAAAACGACATACCAACGAAAAGAGACGTGCTACGATAGAGGTGCACCGTTTTTGTTTCTGAGGTTCCTCCCTTTAGGAGCTCTGAACTTCACCCACATACTGATTTTGAGTCAACCAAAAGTGCAATGCGATAAAAACAAACATTACCTAGATAAACTAAACAATCATATTGCAAAACAAGAACGACACTCTGGCGATTTTGGGTTAAGGAGCTCCGTCATTCAGAAACAAAAAAAGACAAAAAGTGCTACCTCTATCGTAGCACGCCTCAAAACATAAAACACGGAGCGCTTACGCAGATGTAGAAACCAAAGACGATCTCGGCCCAGTCGACTCTGTTGTCGTCATTCAAAAGCACGAAGCCCGCAAACAACGCCATCATGCACAGGTATGTCACCAAATCTAGCACCATCCGCAGAGCTGGCACCTACGTGGAAATGTGGTTTTTGTTGGGGGGGGGGGCGGAGGGGCTGATTAAATTGTTGTTCACGACCAAACGCTACCCCGAGAAGAAATGAGGAGACTTCTAGATGAGGGAACAGGGCACGTCTTGACATGTAAGACGCTAGCGTATTCACACACGCCATCTCAGTGGTGTCTACTGTGGAATGGGTCAGGCTCTACAGTGGAATATGGCAGACGCTTTACCGTTTTAAACACCCGGGTTGTTTTCTTGCACACAATCAGTCTTGGCTGGTTTGTCTAATTTCATTTCGTTTCGGTCCAATTAGCTTAGGATCGGTAGTCTTACTATGTATGCTGTTCTATCATGTTCGAGTTTAGCATGTTCTGTTCACTTCCGTTCGGCTCGGTTGGACCGCCATTGCATTTCGGTCTGTTCGGGTCCGTTCGGCTAGAATCCGTTTGATCCGGTTCATTTGGGAATTATTACCGTTGATTTCAGTTATTATTTACCGGTGTCTCGACGATTTGGCGCCCCTGTTGTTCGTCAGGGTCATGCGTGCCCTCACTATTTGGTACCGGTAGGATTCATTCGGAAAAAAAGGCATGTGGCGGTGGCAAAAATGGCAAACAAACAGACGCGCACACCAAAGCCAAGGAACACTCTTGACCGTGTATTTCATCACAACGGGAGTCTTGTATGGCAGCGGCAGCACAACGTATTATTGTGGGCGAAGCAGCGCATGGGTTCTCTCCACACGTTAAACATACTCTACCCTTACAGGCGTTCTGCACGTGAGAGGGCCGCGCTTGTTAGTATAAGGTGATTTTGCCACGGCAGTAACCGATCGGTAATAACCCTCCACATACCGGGTACACGCACTACGGAGCTCGTCCAGTTGGCAGCATGGATTACAATTGAAGCCTTTACGCAAAATTGGTCGTATCACCAGACAGCATTACGCGGCCCGCCTATTCATAGCTCTGAGCAGCCTTGCATTCTGTATTCGGCCTGACTGTGTTCTCAGTAGTTCCGTAACTCTTGTTTCGGTGAGCTCATTAGCTTTTGTCGGGACACAATTTAGAAACCCAGCTAAACACAACTGTCGACGACCACGGGTAAATACCAAGGAACCCATAGAGTGCGACTGGTGCCGAATTCGTCGAGGATGGCCGCACGGACTCAATCACTCCCATGTCTCCTATTTAAACATATCAACCGTTGGCCCAGAGAGTGCCCTCTGCCAACAATACTTCAGAACGTCGAGTGAAAACTTACATCCCAGCTAAACGGCAGCTCGCACTACCAAGCCTCCGACACATCGTGCACACGTCCACCACATGTGTAAAGCTTAAGGCACCCGGCCAGCACCGTCCCGAACCTCCCACGCAACGGGTACGCACGTAGATCACTTAGCCGTTTCCCCCCAACCCGCCTTGGCCGGCTTCATAGTTGCCAAAGTCTGCTGCATGTCCTAAGCGACACCTTATACGTGATTCCTGGCGTCTTCGACAGTCATCGAACAGTACGCAACTCACCTTGTAGTAGCTAGAGGGTCGCGAAAGGAGTCCAACGACGATAAACCTAGCCCTCGGAAAGTAGGTGAAGCTCGATAGTTTGACATTCCCGTAGTCGATCTGCAACGACTTCTTGAGGAAGGGTATCCCACTGTCGGCGAGCATTCCATCGCCTGGGAGACCGGCGGTGACAAGAGCAACGGCCGAAGGCGGGAGAACAAGAGCGAACATCACTTTGTCGGGCGCTCGACAGATCGATACTCGACCGAGCTGCTGTACGGTGGCTAGATGAGGTTTAGGAGCTTTGTGACGGGTGTTTCTGGCCTCGTCTGGCACCTAATCGACGCCGCTGCGGCGGCTCCAACGAATGCGATCATGATGACGCGTAAAATATATGTTGACGGGCGTGGTTTGTGTAACAGCAGAGCAGAGCCCGCTTTGCTCCTCCACGAACAATGTGGAAACGTTTCGCGCTTACTTATGGTACATGGTGCATGACCCATTCTACTATAGAGGTGTTGTTTCATGATGTTGTTTTCTGAGGCTCCTTAGTTTAGGACGCCGGTACTTCAGCCACAAACCGATTTTGAGTACCCCGATTAACGAACGCGTGACCTAGGTATACAGATAAAGCATATTGCACAAACAGAATGGTACCCGGACGATTTTGGGTTAAGTAGACCCGTCATCCAGAAAGATAACCGCCTAAAAGTGCAACCTCTATCATAGCACGCGTCACGTGTGATACTTGATGTGAAGCAACTATAAGTAGGTATTGCTGCAAGTAATGCTGACACAGCATACGACTAACCGTATAAGGTTTTCTCTGGGTTCGAGAATTCCTTGTCTGTGTCCAACACCCCCTCCGTGTCCCTGAGAGTGGGAAGGCCCTTTGTGAACTTCCGCCACATGAAGTCCAGCACCAAGGGAATCGTGCAGTAGGTATCCATCTGTCGCCGCTTTTGGAGGGCCACGCCAAGGGGTCCCACCGTTCCCTCCTGGCCAGAGATGACGGTTTCAGGCTCGAACACCGCCGAACACGTCTTCATTTCTCCCTCAACGCCCCTCACGGTCTGCGGCAGGTGCTCAAGGACCTCAAGCAGGAGCTCATCCACCGCTGCCTGTGAGCCCGGTTGAAATTTGGTGTAAGAAAACATGTATTTTGTTGTCTTGACAGGGCAACGGCACTTCTGGTGCGAACCATCTGTAGTAACGGAGCGCCTCGAGCACTAACTGACTAGAGACTCGGTTGGAGGGAAGCCGTGCCACAAACCAAGCCAGCCTTCACGGATACCCCGAGTCCGCGCAAGCAAGATACGATACCCTACAGCAGGTCACGTAGCCCACCCACCCACCCACCCACCCACCCACCCTAATATAAAAGGTGCCCCCTCCACCCCCTA
>JAYJME010003499.1:0-12023 GCA_036873775.1 Costaria costata | reverse complement strand
GGAGAAGGAGAAGGAGAAGGAGAAGGAGAAGGAGAAGGAGAAGGAGAAGGAGAAGCAGAAGGAGAAGGAGAAGGAGGAGGAGAAGGAGCAGGAGGAGGAGAAGGAGGAGGAGAAGGAGAAGGAGGAGGAGGAGGAGGAGGAGGAGAAGGAGAAGGAGAAGGAGAAGGAGAAGGAGGAGGAAGAGGCCTCGCAAATTACGGCTGCGGCGGCGGCCACTTTCGCGGTGAGCGCGAGGTTAGCGTAGGTTAGGGTTCCATTTCTTCGGACGCCGAAACAGAGAACATGCGTGGGTGTGTTCGTTCGTGTGTTTCCTTCTGAGAGTGGGGCAGGTCAAGGTCGAAAATTCAGCATCACCAAGGGAAACGAAGCGGGCCAGAGGAAATTCGAGCAGGACCGCTCCTGGCCTCGTGTGGCTCTAGCACGGGGGTGGGGGCGGGGGGGGGAGGCGCGCCAACCAACAAAGAGTCTGGCCTACTCGGCGAGACCGCGCATCGGTTGGCGACGCTGGCGTGGCTCTGCATTCTTCGTATTACGGTGGTGCGGGCCGGGGGTTGTGGGGCTGCCAGGCGCGGTGTGTGCGGTTCCAATCCAACACCTTACAAAACGCAAGAAAACACAGGTCCTCGGACGAATTTCAAAGCTGATTTCTCTTGAGAGCGGGGGAGAGTGCAAAAAAACGCCAAGCGATGGATGCATGCGCCTGTGGAATGATCTCGACGAGATCTCCTCAAAGCGCGCGCCAGTTTCGTTTGCTGTGGACAAAATCGGCTCGAGAAAAATCGCCGCAGGGGGTGTATTGCTATCTTGCGTGCTATGCAGTAGTACCTGGTATCTGCTGGGGCAGGTGAAGCCGGAGGCTTGGGAGGACGGGGGGCTTTGCGGAGCGAGAGCAGTCCGAGGATTTTCGAGGAACAAACGACTGTTGCCACTGCCATGATAGCTGTAACGAATGACGGAAAAAAAAGGACAAGTGCGTCAAAACTCACTGCCGCAAAGACTATTGCCCTCCTCCCCCTGCACCGCTTGGAAGCGGAAGAGCCGCGCCAGGTCAAGTAATGCCGGAGGGAGGCTGTTGACAAAAGTGCGGGAAGACGAGCGAGCCCTCGGCAAGATCAGTCGGACACGAGAGACCGTCGAGACGGCAGGCGATTGCTGCAACTAAACTCGTACGAAGTATACATATATATATATATATATATATATATGTAGACTATACTCTGCGCGGATAGTTATAAATAACCGACCGGAAAAAAAAACCGAAATAGTCGAAACACCGAGGGTAACAAACAACCAGCTGAGCTACAGATAGTAGTATCATAGACTAGACCATATATATATATATATATATATGAGTGGAGAACGGGTGAACGCCATTTTCCTGAACGGGGGAAAAAACAGCACCGCCCCAGGGTCGATAGGTTCGCGGGGATTCTTGTGGCCCTGTTGTTCGCAGACTTCAGGCAGAACGCCCGCAGCATTGACGGAAGGATGCCGAACTACAAAAAATGTGTCAAGTTCGGGGGGTTGGAGGTTGGATGGAGTCTACTCGGAGCGGCAAGAGAAGGGGTAGATTTTGGAGGGACCTCCGAGATGGAGACGGCACATCAAGGAGTTTCAGTAACGGAGTATATACATACATAACGAGGGCCTACAAAGAACAAAGAGTCGGCTGATGGCACTCTTCTTGCCTGCTTGACAGACGGAAATCAGTCAAAGACAGCCGTCAAGGCCCCTTGACGGACAACCACCAACCTCGCTTGACGGACAGCCCTCAAACAACTACCCACACTGAAACTATTAAGAGTGCATTGAGCCTAACGAGGCCTTGATGGATAAAAATAAATAAAAAATTAGACCGTTAACCAACAGCTTTTACTGTTAACAATATAAAAAATAGTCGTCAATTATAATCCCAAGTACAACAGCAGTTTGTCCCCGAGACGTGGGTGGAGTTCCAGAGGGGTTACTATTAATAGGCGTGCGTGCGGACCAGGGGAAGCTCAGAGAAGAATGCCCGAGGAGACTGTTAGGCCCGTGACGGACGGCCGACTAGACTAAAATGTACCTCGTACTGCTGTAGTTTTGTGTGGGATCTCCTAAAGGTGTTACTTGACGATGCCCGAAACTACCGTTTCTTGCCAAACTTATTTTTTTTTGGCGTATAACCCCTTTAGAGCCGGAAACGGTTTTTGGGGACAAAACTACTTGGAAATAGCGTGCGATACTTTTTTGCGGTATTTACGGGGGACCATAGTACATAGGACCAAATATTGCACACCTCGGACAGATCATCGATTCCCACTGCATGACCTAGATCTTTCAGGGCATATCTATTTCCCGATCTGTATGATCTAGCTCATGTTGCCAGGTGGGAGCCGTGTAATCTACATGATCTAGCACATGTTTCCCGGGTTGGATCTGTACGGTACAGATCCTGCACAACATCTCATAACGGCAGGTTAATGTCTAGATGATCTAGATCATGATCTGTCCGATGTGTGAATTGTTAGCAAAAATAGGGTAGGTTTTGGTGTCTACAGTAGGTCCTATTGTGTCTACAGTAGGTCCTATGTCTACAGTAGGTCCTATTAACCATGGCCTCCCGTAGTAGTAAAAAGGTTAAGAGTGTTTTTGGCGTGTGAGATACAAGCCGGCATCTACGACCGGTATAAGGAGACTAACCTGTTTCTTCAGGACCGGCGCAACCCATCATATTATATGTGTGTTGTTCACATTAAACCGTTATTCTACAGCTATAGCATCCCCAGTGCCCGTGCTGATTCTTCATCCTACGAGAGAGGTACAAGCTCTGTGGTCACAAACTACGTCACAGAGATAATACATATTCTTACGCACTACGTATTGCAGTAAGGAGATTTAGACAATGCAATGCCCTGCCATCGTAACGGATACGACAACCACAAGGCACATATCATACCTAAATATGCCAGCAACTCAGGTACATTGGAAGAGAGAGAAACGTAACGAAAGAAAAAGCAAGGAAAAAACGAAATACAGCAAAAAACAAAGCAAAAACAAAACCAACAAAAACAATAATATAATTCATACGAGCACATTTCTACAAACACGGCTGTATTATGTACCTAATGATGTGTGTATCGTCTTCACATGATTAACTATTAATAATAACCCCTTTGCGTCACATCTATATCGACCAAAAAAAAACGTCAAGGGTGGTCTTCTTATCAACATTCCTCTACGTATATATGTACCAGCTATATCATATAATAAATATATAGGGCTGGGCACTGGCTGGCTCAATCAGTAGCGATTACACTGTAAAAAAAAACAACCAGTATACTAGGTTGCACCAGTATACTGGCCGTGTAACGTTCCTCTCTCCTCCCGAAACGCATTTGGAGGGTTTCCGCACTATTATATGGCGGGTTTCTTGGACGCGCATAAGATAAAAACTACTGGCGAATATTCTGGCCGGCTCAATCAGTAGATTACTACTGCCAGTAAATACTGTGCCAGTGCTCAGCCCTAATACTATATTGCATCATGTATTACATGGTGCGAGGTCCTCTATGGTGCGAGCACGTCGTACAAAGTAGTATCATGAGGCGCGCCTGGCGTGCAACTCCTTGCGCTGTAGTTCGGGCACTCGATCTATGAACGATGATACTACTGATAAACCTTAGCAGCCTGGGTTGCTTCGAATGGCCGGGACTACCTGGACCTGTCGCTTTCCCCCCCCGACATTTTTTGCCTCTCATGTTCCAAATGGGCTATAAGTTATAAACCGTTATTTGACATTTCTAACCAGCGACAGCCACAACAACACACCCAGTACCTGAATTCTTCATCCTATATATAGAGATATCTATATGATTAAAAATATATATATATACTTCGTATATATTTGGTAACAGCCTATATAGACTATCAGTATTGATTATTACTTGTTAATAGTATTCATGAGACAGAGAAAACCAAAAATTAATCGCAAGTGAATCGAGGGAAGCAAATGAACCAGCGATGTTCGGGACTGTATGGGTTATATGACAGAGGAGTGGTGCGTGTGCGTTCTTCACGTTATTTTTTTTTTTTTCTTCTCGTCGACATCCAGCACACCAAGTGTCCGTGCTGTGGTTCTTCATCCTGCAGAGATACAAGCTCTGCGGTTACAAACCGCGACACAGATAAGGATGAAAAACAGAGATTATACAATGCAATCCCTTGCCACCGTACCAGAACAGACAGCACGACAACCACAACGTGTACACGTCACCGAACCAGATATACCGAGAGAGAGAAAAACGAAAAAAAAAACAAACAAAAAACAAAATAATGAAATAAACTACCTGGTAAGAAATATTAGACACAAAAAGAAGCAAAGAAATACAGCAAACGAGCAAATAAATTAAAGAAAACAAAAATACGAGTACTGGTACGAGTACCAGGTTGTTCGTAGAAACGAGAAGAAAACCAGTTTCGTTCACGAGCAGTAGAAACGAGAAGAAAACCAAGAAGCGGGAGGAAAAAAAAAACTCCGAGCATGAATCAAGGATGACTACGCAAGACCACGCAAGGAGGGCAGGGAGGAACGAACCCCGGGAAAGCAAAATTGGGAGCAACCACGTACTTATATGCTACTGCTGTGCGAAAACTCAAACCAAACCAAACAACAGCAGTACCTGGTATACTGTAGTGGCCCATAAGTTTGGGACAACAAACGTTGGTCCCCATTTTTTTGCATCGTTACCCTAATCCTATGCTCGTAGTCACGACACCTTGGTAAGCCTATATATAGTCTGCATGCATATTATGCTTGGCTTGCCCCTGCTTTTCACACCAGGTGTTTTAAGTGTGTGTGTTTTCTCCTTCCACTTGCGATGACAACGATTTCCTCCGCTTCGCAGACCACAAAGAACTGATGATCCTCACCATCAGTATTCGTATTATAAAAGACCAAACAGGACGAAGAACCAGAACTACCAACTGCTGTATGATAGGTGTGGTGATATCATTCAGGTAAAAACTAAAGTTAAACGTGTGAAGGCAAACATACATACATGCTATTTTACGTATAAAACATCATGTAACTTCGCGGTAAGACGACGTGCACCTCTTGAACAGTAAAATAATACATATTGAGAGGAGTTTCGACAAAATCCTCGATGTCACCTTTACAATCCCCCACCTCCCCCCCCCCCCCCTCAGCTCCACAGGTATCTATCTCACTTTGCTCCCCTCAAATAAGGACTATCATAATATCCTTAAGTATCCTTCACGAGGTCATACACGTCCACGCCCACACATTTGCACTCTCCCAGAGGTCCACAGCTGTCAGGTTTTCTTCCTCTCAACAAGGACAATATATACATCCTTCATGAGGTTATATAAAACCCGTCGAACGCGCGATCGAAGCACTGGAACTATCCCACGCAGCTTGCAAACACGGTTGAGTTGCGACGAAATACTCCATCTCGCCAGCTGACGTTCTTTAGTTTTATGATATTATATCACACGAGTATCATACTTGGTGACTCGTAGGCCCTTGCCTTTAAGGCATGCCTGAAAAAATGCCTGCCTACCTTTTCTGAAACAGGCGTGGCTGAACTACTCTTTTCGTGCCTATCTTGCCTATCTTTCGCCAGGCACGCCTAAAGGCACGTTCAGGCACTAACATAACGTGGTTAGTCCGGAACTCCCAAAATCAGGGGAAAGGGGTTGTAAAATTTCGGGTACGTGCATGCCTGAAAAAATGCCTGAACTACCTTTTCTGAAACAGGCGTGCCTGAACCACTGTTTTCGTGTCTATCTTGTCCAGGCAAGTGTAAGGCATGTTTTCCTGTTTTCAGGCATTTCACCTCTTGAAACAAAATAACTTGAAAATAGTATAGGATCAGGTTTCAGGCATTTCAGGCAAATGCCTATCTACATGCCTATCTCACTATTTTTTGCCTACGGCGTGCCTATCTCCACGTGCCTGAAAGCGCCTGAGGCGTGCCTTAAAGGCTAGGGACCCAACGCGGACCAGAAGACGCTTGGTTGGTGGGCTTGGTAAGACTCGTAGGTCGCAAGACATTGGTGGGACTCTCGTACTTGCAGAAATAGGTCACGACCCCAAGGCAAGAAAGACTCTTATCCACCGGTACGGCTACAACGCCTTTGGTAAAGTATATTTACATCGTTGGTGCACAAAAACGGGTACCAATGTTGGTGTCCCGAACATTTTTTTCCGAATTAACTGCTGCTGCTGTGTTGTATCATAGCATACGTATATACCGGTATTAGATTAGAAATAGAACATGAAACTAAGAAATCGTACCACACCTGTTACAACAGCAGTATATATCATACCAGGTAGTCAAGAAGTCGAAGCGGCATCATACTGGATCGCGGCATCGGAAAATAGAAGAGTTTGTAACTGCTCAACGAGGCCTTACAAGAGTCTTCGTGCACAGAATGATTTAATAGGCTGGCCGTCTTTTGTAAAATCGTCCTGTTGATCCCGGTACTACCAACCAGAACCAGGGGAGGCTGTACGTAGCGACCGCACACCAGGCAAGATACACCCGATTTTCTCTACACGATAAGGGGGACGCAAAACAACCAAACTCGTGGTTTTGGAAATAAGTCGTCGAGATCTCTCCAACGCAGCATCGCTTGCACTACTCGTAGCAGTTGTCCCCGTTGCTTGAGAAAAATCAATCCGGAAACTCTTCCGAGGGGATTCGTAATCTTGCGTGTTACCAGGTACATGGTATATCTCCTTCATGATGTCATACACAACCCGTGGCCCGTGGCACGCGCGATCGCAGTACCACACAAACAAAAAACAGGACGGCTACGTATATACTGGTATCATACATACAAGTACATTAGCACCGGCCCCTCTCATCATAAAAAAAAAACAGCCCCACAACAGAAACCCAGTCCGAGATTTCCGGGGATATACACCAATAAATCCCGGAGCGGTTACACTGAAATTGCCATGGAACACACGCCTTCTCAAACAAGAACTCCAGCCTGGGCCAGGTATTGTGCGATAAGAGACTCGGTTTCCACCTCCTTTTCTTGGCCAGGCCCAGACCAGGCCGCGGTTTAGCTCATGAGCCGCTGCTTCCCGTATCAAGACGCAAGGCAACACCGCCCCCGGGGGTGAATTTCGGAGCCGATCTTCTCCCGAACAAGAGAGGAACACACAACAAAAATGGCGGCTTTAGACAGATCCAGATCTCGTCGATATCTTCTATCTTTCCATGGACCATGGACGTACCGCTCAGCGTTTGCATCGTCCCCATTGTCGAGAAAAATCGTCCGGGGTGTGTGTGTGTGTGCCATCTTGCGCGTCACACGATACGTAGCACATGGAGCGCCGGTATATCCTCAAGAGTTGAGAGCAGTAGGGTGCATTGCAACAACGGCGCGGAGGAGCTCGGGCTTGACGGAGGAGGGTGCAAACCGCGTGGAAGAAGATCTCAGCCTTCGTAGCACACCGGTGAACGCACGACGAGCAGCGTACATCGATCTACTCTAGACAAGACGGGTATAAATAACCACAAGAGGCTAAATAAAAAGGAAGGGGGAAGGTCGAAAGTAAGCGACGACAACATTTCATAGCATGGACGGCGCGAAGAAACCCGGGTTCCTGAGAGGTAGGTACACACACCTCTTGTATGATAGGGGATACAACCGAACTACAGTAGCAGCAGCAGTACGTGCACAGAGATTTTCGACACAAAGTGCACAGAATGACACGAGTCGTACCACTGCGCGCTCCCACCACGTAGACGGTTGGAAAGACCGCACCTGACATCTACAGCAGCAGTATCATACGAGTCGTAGTAGGTGCATTGTTGTCGCTTCATACTTCATTTCTAATTTATACCATGGGTACCTCACATGATACCCAATTAATATAATTCAAGTTTGTATCATAGCATAATTGCCCATGGGCTCATGAGGGATCATCTATTCTTTAAATGACCCCCCTTTTTACCGCCGAGGTTTTTGTTAAGTTTCGAAATTTGAAAGTTTCGTGAATTCCGGCCAAAAGCTCAAAGATCGATCTGTCCACAGAGCGAGTGTGTGCTGTCTTCACATGTCGCCAAGAAGACCGTTATTTATATTTTTTTGTCCCCAACGACGTTTAGCAAACCCAATCAATGTCCTGGTTGATTCTAACCCTATCATATGCTGTATGGTAGGGAGATATATGCAAACAGAATACCTGGTAGCAAAAAAAAACGCATTATACCACTTTGTGTACTGCTGTAGTACCGGTATACCGGAGGGTGTACAACACAGCAGTATATACCACAAGTATATGTCATACCCGGTATATACAGAAATATGCATGATGTGATATCAAACCCTGTGTGTCATCGTACTGAACGTTCAGCAGTATGGGCCCGCTAACAAGAAACACCTAATCTGAGCAAGGCTATTGTGACACCAGCCTTCAGCAAACCTTGACCACATCTTATTGTATACCAGTAGGATTTAGTGTACCGCTCACCGCTCATCACGATTTTCTTAACCCAAAATTCTTACTTAGCGTCCCCTAAACAGTGAGCCTAACGTTCTTATTGGGCTCTTTCTTATTCGCGGGCCTACACTGCTACTGCTGTATGTATAATCTGATATCATACCAAATGATATACCAGGTATATAGGTGCGAGCGAGTAGAGTATTTCCAAGCACAACGACCCCAACGGCACACCAACCAAGCAGGAGTCTGGATTGAGCTAGGGTTCCGGGTCCGGGTGGTGGCCGAGGACCCGCTTTGAGGTGGACGCACCGGTAACACCGCCGTAATACCGAGTACTTTCAGCTTTCAGCAGTCGGTGACGTATCATATCATATGGTAAAATATGATACGCATAATATCAGTAATCAGTAAACCAGTATAAATACGAACTGGCGCACAGACTACTGGCGTCTAACATATCGGTACGCGTATACCTGGTACAGCAGTGTCATACCTGGTATCATATCAAATGATATATTCATACATACTACGAAAAAATAGTCTTATGTCTTACCAGGTACCTGGTATGCCATACCGGGCACCGGGCACGTGAGTCATTTGAAAGTGACGGGAGTCGTGGTGATTTCATGTTTTGGTCGTACGCGTCTTGGCGAAGAATAGTTTCTGTGAGGCGTTGAGATGTTGAAATGGTAAAAATGGATGATTATACTCGTACCGCCTGTAGGTACAGCAGTTTACTATTTACACCACCACGTACAGACGTACAGCGTATACTACTATTAATACCACTACGTAACG
This sequence comes from Costaria costata, assembly GCA_036873775.1. Classification (NCBI taxonomy): domain Eukaryota; class Phaeophyceae; order Laminariales; family Agaraceae; genus Costaria; species Costaria costata. The sequence goes on along the minus strand of JAYJME010003499.1, from coordinate 2,761 downwards.
TACTGATATATTTGCAGCTTGGGTTGAACCGCCGTTGCCGCCGGTTTGGGCTTGACACTTGTCACTTGGCACAGCCGCGCTCACGTTTGACTACCATTAATACTGTCTCTGACGCACGCCGCTTATCCTTCATTACTCGTTATCTTTCTTTACCTTTACCCCTGCTATCATACGATTTTATCACGGGCGAAAATGTCTTCAACATATATTGAGACGGGGCGACATCTCATCTCCTGCACGTGCTACATACAGTAGCAGTACGGACTACTGGTAGTATACATGATATGACACTGCTGCTGCTGTGGGAAGAACACACCTGGTACGAGTTACGGGAAGGATATTGTTGGTGGTATGATATGATAGTAGATGAAGAGTCCGTCGGATCTTCAATCCAGACGTCTGTCTCTCGGAAACATGAATCCGCTCTATGATAGAGGAGGGCTGTAAAGTTCGCCGGTGCGCTCTCCAAGCCCTGCCTGCAACTACAGCGAGGACCAACTGCCGCGAGGGAAGTCGAAAGTCCCGGTCTCTCGTCTCGATGTGACCAACTCTATTCCACGCGTCGGACAGATCATGCTCTAGACCATCTCTAGATCCTAACCTGACGTTGTCAGATGCCGCATAGGATAGGATCTGTACAGCACAGATCCAACCCAGGCAAAAACGTCCGCCATCATGCATATGATACGGCTCCCACCGGGCAACATGAGCTACTCTGTAGATCCTATCATATCACAGGAATCTATCTGCCCTGAGATATCTAGATCATGCAGTGGAAATCGATGAGCTGTCCGATGTGTGAACTCTTCCTAAAGCACACCTGGTACAGAATTATATCATACAAGCTCCGCAGTTTTTCCAGGGATTCCACGGACAGAAGGACGAGATCGTCATCGTTTTCCCTGCCGACTATTAGAATAGTCTACTATTAATAATAATAATATACCAGGTACCATGAAAGAAAAACTGGTACGAACATGCTCGTTACGTTTTGTATACAAGTCTGGTTGGTCCTCATCGTACGGGGTATCATATCATACGAGCATGTACGTGCGCGCGGTACGGGACGTATCTCCGCGCAGCAAAAAAACGTTTGTTTTCGCTGTGTTTTTTCTCTCCTTTCGCTAGTATACCACCTTGTGGAGCCCGCCGGCTTGGCTGCTGCTTCGGCCAGCTTCAAGTGATACAATACATGCAAAGACTACGCACCTGGGGTGATATAAACCAACACAAAAAATACCATCACCACCGATCAGGGATCAGGACTCACAAGTACACCAGACTTCAGTACCTCTGGGCTTTGTGTATATCCCCCCGGGAGCAACTTCCCGTGAGAAAAAGGCTCGATTTTTCACGAGGCAGGCGCTGGGCACAACTGATCATCATACCGGAACGTTATTCATATTTTATGTATAGCTGACAGCCTACGTGGTAGTCTGCCGTATTCATGGTATTTCAAAATAACGGTTTCCCTGGCATACACTGACATACTGACATCTATCCGAGCTGATTTATCCCGGGGCCTGAGCACGGACTGTGAGCATTGGCGGTTAGGTCTGAAGCGGCAAGGCTGGTTGGGGGCTCTGGGTACTCTGCACGTACTTAGCAGGTACTCGTAGGCCCTCCGGGTACCGAAGGAATATGTGCAAGGAAAAAAGGAATAATATAATGAAAGGGTCTTTGCTGGCTGGCGACGACTGACTGATTGACTGCCCTCGCGCAGTGTCTTCAGTCTATGAGTAACCCCTACAGGAAGAACCGCCAGACATGTTTTCAGTTGTTGCCAATTTTGACACTTGACACGTGAGACGTGGATACCCAGACCCGAGTTGCCGCGCACATCTCTATACTGCTGTACCCTATTATCTGATGCGTTCTGCGTTCTCTCACCACACCGCGATTCGTGCCTTTTGATAATACATACTGGTATATATTTTTCATTTTCCACGTTCCACTGCGCGGTGACTTATGTCGTAACGACTTTTGTTGCTGTGTTGCCGGCAGGATGCAGCATGACACCCCACCATGCCGTTGCCACACAGACAGCAGGACAGCAGGCAACTATCATGCATACAAACTTTGAAGTATGATATTATGTGATGGTGTTATACGTGAAATTAATTATTCTCGTTGCTCTGCTCCGGCGCAAACGGCGTGCCTCTTCCGCTGTATAATATCGACTTCTTCTACGGAGTACGTGTAGCGTGGTCTTCGCCAAACGCACGGTGAGACTACGTAGCCGATACCTGGAATGTGTTTCACCTGGTACCTGTGGTGGGGTTTATTTAGTGGCGTCCTACATACATGCCGGTACATCGAGGAGTCTCGGGCGAGGAGAGAGGAGATCAACGCTGGAACTGCTCGAATACAATAGTACGAGGTATTAGGGGTAAGTTTTACGTGGGTCTCTCCGAACTACAGGTGGTTGTACTTATCTTTCGTTTCAGGGGGGAACAGCAGTCGGGGCAATACCCCCCGACCAGCAGTATTCAACAAAGCTTTCAATTTCATAAAAACAAAGCAGAGCATGCGACGGGCTTGTGTTTGTACGAACCCCTGCTATAATAGTGCTGCTACTGCTGCTGCTGCTGCTGCTGCTCTGTGTGTGGCCGCGGGGCTGCTTCATTTAATTACGCAACCACCAACCATGAATGATGTGTGTGCAACGAAAGCAACTGCTGCTGCTGCTGCTGCTGCTGCTGCTGTCTGACCGTCTGTAAGTACGTATACGTAGCTTTCGCCCGCGACAGGCGATGGTAGA